>JABASD010000701.1:0-61119 GCA_019776165.1 Pogonognathellus flavescens | reverse complement strand
GACTTTCCAGTCCAGAGAAATCACCGATTAGCTCAGAAAAGTGCGCATTGGCCTTGGCGACCCTTAACAAAGTGTCTAAATAGGAATTGATGAAGGCACATGCCAATTAATCTTGCACAACATAAAAATTAGTTAACGCAGGAAAGAACCACAACCGCCTTTGTTGTAGGCTTCCTAATACCTATAACTATGAAGTTCCTCTAAGGCACCTGGTAAACAGTAGCTAGTTTTCATTACGCATAACGTGCAAAGATTCTTTTAAATAATTAAATGGCACATACAGCAGAATGTATCATTATTTTTGTTTTGTGTGTACGTATTTAATTTACTGTTCTGCAAAAATATAGCAATTAGACCAAACACTTTTTCTGCCCAGATGACTTTTAGCATGCTTCTGTACTTTTATGCAACAATAATAAATAGGGAAATATCATAGGTAGGTATTCAATATCACCTCTAGCACATTCATTTCGTAGAAAAGAATATTGCTTAGGTATATCCCTGTTGAACTCTTAAATAACAAGATGTGAGTCACGTTTTTAAAGAACCCCAACAGTTATATAGTTCATGTTATATAAAAATATATAATCTACAGGCACGTGTTAGCAAAATTATGGTTCGAAATTAGTTCACTTGAACGCAAATGGCAGCTAGACCTATTATAATTCTATTCGAAGAAAGGAGTATTAGACAATGTCAAAAAGGACAATTGTAAATTATATAAACGTATATACCTGCCTATTAAGTCTACTCTAATTATTGTGAGTTTTGTCGAGACTCTGTAACAAGAATTCGCTGAAATCAAATCATTAATTGCATAGGTACTACTGCACAAGGTCCTTAATCCTTTCATAAGAAATAGGTTAACTTATACTCACTAATTGGAGGAGAGGTCTAGAGTTGAAACTATTTTTATAATCGAAAAACAGAAGTTGTTAGTATAAAATTACATTCCTCATTACACTGAAAATCTTTACAATTGGGAACAAAACAATATCGCGTTTTAGAGGAATAGAGGAATTCGGGTTATAAACCTTGTTATACTAACATGTACTTTAGTTCGCATTATGTACATATTCGTGATTCACGTCAACCTTTTCACAAGACATTTTTGGGGATCTAAAAAGTAAGATCAATACTGGCATTCTGCTGAGCTACGGACTACATAAAATATATTATTATACATTAAGCTGCCATTGTCAGGCAATATGTATGACTGAAGTAACCTTGTATCTTAGCTCTGAGTTATATGCTTAAATTATTAGATATTGTTCGTATTATTTTCCACTGTGAAATGAAAGGTATTATTTTACATATAAGTCTGTCTGTTGTACAAAGACACCTTATTTTATATAGGAACACAACAAAATTGCTGCAACATTATCTTCCACATTCACTTTCAACTTTTGTGTTCCATTTGTCGTGATGTATTTCCTACTCAAGATCAGTCAGAACAGAAGTTTCCAACAGAGTAACTCAAGTCAGTGAAATCAGTATTATTATTATTCTTCCTACGCACAGAAAATCTTACATAGTATTTTCATTTGAAGTGAAACACGGGCATTTCTATGTATCTTTCTTCTCAGTAAGTATTATTTAGTAAACAGTAAAACATTTATTCTCTTGCTCAATTTCATTGGGTGTATGTATTTTGTTTTCTCCGAATAATAACAGCATGCTATAATACGATGTCAAACTAGCAAACTGACTACCAAAGAAACTCAGCCTGTTCCACTTTTTAAAATGATTATTATCTGAGCAAAACCTGATACTTTGATGCTATCATATTATTAAAGTTAATCCGTCAACCTAACTGATTCTGCAGTAATACAAATCGGTCTAAAGAAGTTTTACATAGAACAGGAACTCAACTTCGCCGGCCAAAATCTTCCGACTGGAAGTGTGTATAGACCTGTGGTAAACTTTATAGGGTAGGTAATTAAATCTTCGATATTTTATACGGTAGAATAATTGGTTGAATCAATAATGTGACAATAATTATTATAAGTATAATATATTGCAACACGTTGTCTCATGGTTCTAAGATGACGATCTCACGAACCTTTGCGGTATTTTGAACTATAAATAGTGCAAATTTTGACTATTCAAACCAATTATGCCGTATAAATATAGAAAATTTAATTAACTACCCTATAAAATTTACCCCAGTTCTGTACACACTTCCAGTTGGAAAAATTTAGCCGACGAATTTGAGTTGTCGTCCCATGTAAAACTCGATTGTAGATTGATTTGTGTTGCATCCTTAAGCATGCGTCTCTCTAAATATGAAATGAAACATATAGGATCTTTTCCCCTTAATAAAATCGACGAAGAAGGTATTCTATAGCACACTTTATTCAGTAGCGAAGCTACTTTTACTTTGTCTGTCTGCCTGCCTATCTGTGTACGATATCGGGTGAATCATGTGGGGCTCAAATGTCAAAAGTGGTAAAATAGGGAAAATATTGTACATAGGAACACATTTGATTATTTTGCACAATTTACGGTACATAGAAGGAGACAAATTTTACTTTGGGAAAAACATAGTAAAATGGGAAAGATTTCTACATCACTACTGCTTGCATTGGTTCCAATGGTTTATTTTACTTACAAAAGATGCTCCTGACTATTAGGGACAAGATCTCATGATAAAAGATTTCTAATCGTGTACTTAATTATGTAATGTAATACTTATGGAGAGAGACATCCTTTTTAATTTTCCTTTTAATTCTCAAAGGATTCCTCGTTATTATTCGTCTGCCTTGTTTTTCAGTTGTTTTCTTCCCAGAAAGCTGCAAAGTGCCTTTCATGAACTCATTTCCAGTAAAATCTAATTTCCGTGCTACTATGGAATAGGAAATGATAATAATAATGTTGTTGCTACGATTTGTTCCTGCCTAATTTTACTCTTTCATCAATGTGAATGGCACAATACCATACAACATGGCAAAGGTGGCCTTCGTGTTAACTTTATATTGCACACTTCCCACACCAATATTATAATACAGCGGAAGTCCATTGTATTCGAGTCGAGAAAGCGAATTTCTCTGATAATAATGGCAGATTGTTCAGAGAAAGAGCATTGCACCGGTGGTGGTAGCATTGTGTGAAGCCAATCTACCGATATGTCATAAGAAGCGATAGCGCTGGAGTTCTAGAGAGGACTACGTTCGTGATGGTGTGCTTTAATACGAAATGTCAATCAAGAAAGGTTCATCTCACGATGAGAATACAAATGAGTTAATACCTACGAAAAGCATAGAAGCAGAGAGAGAGAGATAATTACTTACACAGACAACCACAGAATTGAAACATCTATCATTACAAGCAAACTTTCTCCAACCCTTTTACCTCATATATACAATTCCCCAGAGAGAAAGAGAGAGAAACAAAGTCGTATGTTTGTAGCATCATGTGTTCTAAAGCTGATACATATAGATACTTGATCCGCATCACATAACATTTTATAGATCTTTACTCTTTAGATGTTTTTGTATATAAATATAGGTATACATTTTGCATGTATGTGTACAGGTTTCATGTAAGTTTGCGTTAGTACTTTTGTATAACGCTTGGAAAGGAATCTATAGGACTTATTATTATTACCAAGAACGAGCGATGAGCAAGCTGCCATATTTTAGTAGATAAAAGTCACGGCAGACAAACTTGATAAACAAGGCCCGACTTACCTTTTGCTCTTCTGCCACTTTGCAAGCATCCTTTAGCTGACTGTCACATATATAGAAAGAGACGTTGTCAGCCGCTGTTGTTTCTCGTTAATATCAAGGATGACATCCGTATAATTCTCTCTAGTCCTGTCCATGCATGGTATGAGTTAGATAAAGTGAATTTGTCTTTGTCTCACACACTACGTTGGTCATTGGCTTAGCCCCTGCAAAAAAAACGATGCAAAGGGAAAATTACGATAGGAAAAAATCGATTGGCTCAGTCGCAGCTCAGGTGCTTTTCATGATTTTCTTTTCTTTCTCCTGTGACTCAAGTCTGAAGAAATGACAGTACATGTCCATATTGGTTGATAACTGCTACACGTTTCTACCTTTGTATGTGTTTATACAGATAAAGTGTAATGGAAAGTATAACTGTATGGGAGAATGCATGCCATACCCTGAGGAATTTCATCAACCGTATTGTAATATTATTGGTAGCTAGGGCTAAAACCATTTCCAGAAATAGCCAAGGCTACCAACTACTAGTTCGGTAGTACTTTAGTCCATCATTGCTATTTACCAGGTTTTCTACGGAACTGCAAACGTATGCTGCTTTTCTTCTCTCATTCTTTCCATCTTTTATCTCCGTCTTGGCCAATAAGACTGATGATGTCTTTGGCTGTTTTATAGACTTTTTCATTTCTTGTTACACCTTAGTCCACTCTCATACAATCATGTAATCTTCGAATCAAGTTCTTAGCTCAACTAACGCCTTTTCTCTATATACTTTTGTATATGATATGTCCAGAGAGATATTTCGGTTCTGTATAACATTCCAAATAATACAAATGGAAGTTTCTACTTATATGTGAAATCGAACAACTCGTATAGAAAGATATATGCCATTATTCTTCCTGTTCTCTTGTCACTGTCACCTACCAACCTACTCATTGTTTGCAACATGCCTTTTATGCCACTCTTACTTTCAACTACTGTAGCGTAAGCGTAGCTCCTGTACAATTTCTCATTCCATTTTGTTTCTATGTGACGTGATTTTGGGTTCTAGTGGAATTCAGTTCTTATTAAAGAAATGAAAGTAAGGACGAAATAAGTACATGGTTGTATTGCGATGTACACTCATATTGTTTGTAGATTGTTTGCTAACAGCGCAAAATTATAATTATAAGTATGAACTTTAGACTCTAGGTAATGTCAATGTAACCATGCAGGCACACAGGCAGTAGTGTTTATTCATGCACAAAAGTATCTTTCTTTGTCAAGAGCAAAGTCATAGTAGATGTAGATCAGAAGGTGAAGAAGAACTATACGACTATTATTACCATTACAGTTCATCGCCTTCCTCTCTTTGCAAAATTACTTTTTGGCTTTTATTCAAACGCGTAATTGTGGGTTTTCGTCACAAGTAGGGAATGAGAAGAATAATGGGAAAATGTTTGAGAGGAAATGGAAAATAAAACTGTTTTTCAACTGTGAAGTAATAAACATTAATGTATAAAAAATAGGGAGGCAAGTTGTGAGCGGAGTTTATTGCAATTACATCATGAGGTTCCATTGTGTCGGGATGTATTCGTCAAAAATGTTCATAGCAAAATAAAATGTTTTCGTGTTTAATACCAGTTTGCCATTCATACGAGGATTCTATAAGGACTATCCTAAAAATAACCACGTACATACAATTACGTTGAGAGCTTTTTCACAAGTTGAATAATCCCAACCCAAGCTGTTTACTTTTGTTTGTTGCTTGCCTCTACTCAGCCTTTTACTGTATAAGTGCATTCTTTAGTTCAAATTACAATATTCAAATGGTATTTACTGCATATTTGTTTGAAATTACACATTGAGTTGAGAGAATGGGTTACATACTTTTTATGTGAGGATGATGACTATTCATTTGGGAAAAGCTTTGATGTTTGAAAACAAGGCATTCAAGTAAAGACAATTACTCTCGAAGGGTTAATAATAATAACGTATAATGTTATTTTTGCTTCTAATCAGTAGTGATTTAGAATTTAGAATTATAACAAAAAACGGGATCATATTTTCTGAGTGCTACTGCAAAATTTTTAAAATTGTTTAACGCATAAACTATAATTAATTGGTTCAAATGTACCTGTATTAAAGCATAAGTCATTCACAATACAATACTTTTTAGTTTGCTATTAATGGGTTAATATAATGAATAATGACAATTTCTGATGACATTTTCTGTGTGATTAAAATCATTTTCTTTGTTGATTACGGTATGTAGTATGTACAGTATGTAGCATGTGACTTTCTGTGCCAAATGAATTCATGACATGCGATGCTTTGCATGGATTAACAATGATTTTTGAATTGAGAAATATGAACACAATCTGCAGATTTGTAAATTATGAATGAAAACAGAAAATGAGTTATACATACATATTTTATAGCCATATTTTTTGAGCATAGAGTAGACTTTCACGAGTAAAAAATTACATTCTATCAATCTAAACAGGTACCTATGTAAACATCTAAATAATCCTCCAGTATTGGTTGGCATTTCTATGAAATATTAAGTGTTTACGCTAAATGAAAACTTTCCATTATATCAAATAATCATAAACACCTTTGTTTGCTTCAAAGAATGGTAGTTAAAGAAAATATTCGTAAACATGATGTCACTACATGCAGTAGCAAAAAATGCTAGTATGTTTTTCAGTCGTTTAAGTATTATCCCTGGAAATTTACTACACATGTTCTATCCATCATGTAAACTTTTGCATTCTCCAAATTTTAATGCCACCGAACTATCGATATGCATGGGCATCGCATACGTGACTCTCATACAAAAAGCTAATATATATCTATAGGTACTAATTCTCAAACAAATAGCTTTTAACAAATGCTAATATGAAATTTTTGATTGATTTTATTTTTCTCCATAACACATCATACATTAACTTTTCCTTCCATTCTATCAGCTTGCCACATGCTTCTTTAACTCGCTGAGAAGCTGACACTGTCTCATCCGATGCTCACGTCCGCTATTTAGAGATACAAAACAGCTGATCAACCTTATAAAACCGGTTTGAATCCTGCACCATTTGTCATGCTCTGGGCTCTGACATATCGATTTATGCATTTCAAATATATTACTGCCAGCAGCAGCACATACCCGATTTTATTTTATTACCATGTAATTCGTTACGTACCTAAATACTTAATATCTAGAAATAATGTATGAATACAACATGCAAATCCCATTCACAACTAACTGAAAATATATATGATATTATGCATTACAAATATTATATCCCCTTATACAGAAATGTAATACTTATATCCTAACTAAAATGAGGAAACACATTGTTTTACATCCACCTTCTACCTATACAAGAAGAAAACGGAAGGTTGCCGAGAAAAGTGTAAAACTCCCGAAGACTATGTTCCACTGACAAAGGCGGATGGGTCTCAAAGCCAGAAAATCATATGTGAAGCTTTTGTTTTCTTACATTTTATGTAGCATTATATTATTCATATTATGTCATAGAATTTCTTGTTGTGGACACAATCAAATCTTGGTAAAATTTGTGAGCATGTCACATACTTTGAAATTAAATCACGTATGGGTTTATACATAATTACATTTGCATACAACGAAAAAGCTGTTGCGATTGCTCCGAGTTGCTGCAAAAGAACTGAGCTAAATCATATCGCACATCCATTCAGTCACACAGTCACTATTGGCTGCCCATTGAGCCAATGTCAGAAAGATTTCAAGGCAAAATTCAGTTAGCAACAGCACAAGTCCCACATACATACAAAGCCTCAGCCGTATAAAATATACTCTCTTCTTCTCTCTTCTTATACTCGAACACAAACTGGAATCTGCTGGAACTGGTTATGGTTAGTGCACGTTATATCTTACGTAGCTTAGCGTGTATAACTTGTATATGCAGCCACACTTTTATACTTGAGAATCAAGCACTTATTGCGAGTTTAGGTATACAAGTAGTGCCTATACACATACAACACGTTTGCGTAATATTATTACGCATACCCACTAACCTATAGACGTCCACATGTGCGTTGTTTGTATAGTTTGTGGGAAGACTGTGCTTAAACACAGAAAATAATATAAGTATAAATTCTAACCACTTACAGAATCAACAATAAAGATACCTACAAATTGAAGTCAAACCTTGGCCTAAAGCTGGACCTCTGGAACTCACAACAGTTGGTCAGATCTGGTCATTATCGACAAACGTATGTTACCTTCTTTTAGAAAAATTTCCAATCACTTTAAAAACTGACTTTTAGTAAGCAGGAATTAAAACAAAATAAAAAATGTTATTTACACCAACCATGTGTAGAGCAGCCGGTATTTTTGTTTTGTTATGTACAATGCAACCTTTTATCTGTCTTTTTATGCTTAGAATTTATAATTCCACACCCGCAATTCCACATAGTCAATCTGTCTTTTAGTGTTCCTAACACAGTACATTAGTTTCCAGTTGTTAACGCACTTTAGTTATGTAAAAACTAAAATGTAAGTGTAGACAAAGGAAATTAAATGTGCATTTTTAGATTATTGTGTTAAATTCACTTATTGATCCAGATTGACAAGTATAGGATATAATTTGTGTACACACCATTCATACCATATTACTACATCTACATACACTGCTTTAATTGTAAATTAAATTAAAAAATGAACTATTATTTGTGCACAGTAATGTTTACGTCAATGAATTGTCATGTTAAACTACCAAGACATTTTCAGTTTAGATTAAATTATATACATTCGTGACTCTACATAATCAAATCAATAGGTTAAAACTCCAATGGTACGTTAAAACTCTAATGTGACTTTTGTGTTCACAATTTAAGATCAGTTCCTTAATCCATAATCAGACTTATCAGATTACTTTATTGATATTATTATACTTACATTATATCGATTACAAAGTGGAAGTCCAAAATGCTGTTCTTTAGAGAACTTTACCAATAATATGGGCATAAGTTAGTTTAAAAGAGATTTAGAAAGTCGTTGTTCAGTTTAATACACCTACCTAGTAGAGATGTCCAAATCTCTACATTTCAATAACCGAACCGGAACCGACTTTTCTTCTTTTAATTTTAAAAATTGAGTGATTGAATATTTCTAGAAATGCAAATTTATTATTTTAAATACATGTAGCCAGCAGAGTTATATATTGCTACCAGCACACATTCTCATTCTCACAGTTAATGTTACCATATCATAGTTTGCAACAGTGTCATTTTTGACTTTGTTAATTCCTGTTATTTTTGTATATAAGTAAGACGAAAGAAATTCATTCTTACATTTACTTCTACTGTATTTAAAGTAATTTTTGATGAGTTTCATGATGTTTCAAGATGACAGATGCATAATTTTATTGTGTACCTATGACGTTTTAAACAGTGATTTGATTAACATTTGAAAGAATAAGCTTTAGAACTGTACTAAGAGACAGCAATCAACAAAGCAAGCTCCAAAGTCTAAATAAATGATTGATGGGATATGAATATAAGTAACATGAAGATTGTTTCTAGTCAGGGTAACTTGATGTCATGTCAAAGGAGATGAAACTTTGTATTTTTATAATAAGAATAAAGTTGTTAACTTCTTTAACATTTTGGTTACATTTTCTTCGGTTCGGTTCGTGAAGCCATCCTATCCAATTCCCTTCCGTTTGGTTTGCTTCATTTAATCCTCAAGTACACTTGAGTGCTACCATATACTTCATACTCACAAGCATTCCAACGCGCCGTCCCCTCCTGTTTCTACGGAATACATCACACAATATTATTTATATATTTGACGAATGTAAATGCAATATATAGGTACTTATACATCTCTACCAGCGTATTACTATTAATATAGGAATGTAACAAAGATAAATCGATGTTTTTACTTCAACTTCCAACAAGAACTCCGGTATCTGTAATATACATACTTAAGTACTGTACATACTCTCCGTAAAAATTATAGTTCTTGATTCTTATTACTGTTCTTTGTTGCAGTATTTCTGTGCTATACTGTATGAACACACACAAGAACTTGTACTAATATCAATTCTAAGCTAGTATTCTATTAAATTCAAGTAGTATAAAGAGAAGAAATCGGATAGAATAA
This sequence comes from Pogonognathellus flavescens, assembly GCA_019776165.1. Lineage (NCBI taxonomy): Eukaryota > Metazoa > Arthropoda > Collembola > Entomobryomorpha > Tomoceridae > Pogonognathellus > Pogonognathellus flavescens. The sequence goes on along the minus strand of JABASD010000701.1, from coordinate 51,306 downwards.
AGCAAAGTCAGTTCTGGCATGTATTGTGTACTTTTGCTAACATGAAAGGATACGTACACGAAAATGATACCCATCAAGTTTTGTATGGTAGGTGGGCAGTTGATTCAAGGTTCACTTAACTTGTCTCTCTCCCACTCGAGTTTTTATGGTTTCCTCTTTCGCTTCATTTCATAATAATGATGATGATAATGGTGATGATTTCTCAAGTCATGCACTAAGGCTAATACTTACACTACACACACAGGATTGTATTCACTGTCAAAGGTACACAACATTAATAGAAGATGGGTGTGTAAACCCTTATGCCCTGTCTAAAGTAATTCTAAGCACCACAGTCGCAGTACTGGAAAAAACTGGAAAAGACCAATATATTGTGGAATATCATATCCATATATCCCTGTATTCTTGCCTGCAATGCTGAGACTGTCTGTATATTTTATTGCACATTATAAAAGTGCGGATGTAGTAGACTGTTCTGTATGGACATAAATACAGAATGTTTGGCAATAATGATAATAATATCTGTAAAAAATTCTGAAGAAATGGTAATGAGAAGTTAACATTTAGCGTCTTTTCCGTTTCATCATAGGCTTCATTAATTGTATGTCCTGTCATTATGATATTTCAACTCAAGTGAAAGAAGGTAATTCAAGGCAATAGCAATATCATTCACATTTTATTTACGAATGTCTTCGTCCATTGTGGTGGCAATGGACTTGTATAAAAGTATACTGTATACATTAACCAAGGTTTATATATGCTACTAGTTTTTTATGAACAGATATTGACACTACAAACCTAGGTACATTGTGAGTATTAGCAAAACTGGGAAAATGAACTAGCAATTCATTTTCATGTTATGTTTTCTTTCATTCTTGCGCATTCCCAGACCCAGCAGCATCAGCGCGTGCTGTTGCAGTCAGAGTGTCAGAGAGGCTTCAGCTGAAAGGCAAACAGCACTAGAGATATATGACGTGATAATACGGGCTTGGCTAGTTTTGTTATTATTTTTAGTGTTCTCTGTTCGGTTTGGTATTAAATTGCCTTTGCTTTACGATTACGATAACTGCAGCCAAGGGAGAAAATATAAAACAGCTGAGCAGAAGCGTATTCGCTTCCCGGATTGATGCGGAAATGAAGTTTTCCTATCGGCTTTTCATTTATGCTTTGTTGGGTTTTTGGGCGAGTTTCTTGAGGAAATTGATGTGATTTTGATTCCCATAGACATTTTTCAGGCCTCCCACTGCTCCGTAATGACTTGTAGACGATAATGGCCTTTTGCACACTAATAGGATAGCTGAATTGCTCAACTACCAACAGATAGTGAAAGTAACTATTCAGCAGAGGGTTCTATTCTCCAGTCTTGTACTTCTATAGTTCTGCTTTGTACACTAAAATCCATTACACTACTTTCTATTTTATTGTCCATTATACAATAAGTGACAGTTTCACTTGATTTGCTACTCAGTTTCTGTCAGTGTAGTTCTATGCACATCACTCAATTCCATGTTTCATTTCTTTCTTCCATTGAACATCTTTCTTTTCGAATGTAAACTTAATACACTTAATACAATGTACATACTTATCATATACCATGTCAATAATAAATGTAACAGTATATTATACACCTAATACCTATCACTTTCACAGAACACAACTGTGTGCATCCACAATATTTCACCGAGGTAGCTCCCCAGCTCGTATATCGCAATATTATATTATTATTGAATTACACTTCTCTGTCAAAAAGAGTCGACTTTTTTGTAAAGAATTCCATACAATAGTTAAACTCCTAGACTCCTTTCCTAATTTGTGTATAGCAATTTCATCTGAAATGTAATAGTGCCTATGTATATACAATATATGTATCTGATAACAGACTAAAGGTACTTTATTGTTAATTGTAATAATATAAGGTAGGTACTAGGTACTCCGTAGAAATTGATTTCATGTAGGATAGTGCTATATATTAATAACAATATTTATTATTATGTCATAAATGTCTGTCGGGTTCACACAGTTATATAGGGACTCAATCCATTATAATAGTACGTACGTACGGAGATACTAATCCAATTACACAAGAGTGTTCTTATTTCCGTTTCCATTTCTATGGAACACATTAATTTGACGTGTGACATACTCCACATGAATTAATTTATAATGCTCACGTTGATAATCTAGAATCAATCAGGTTTTCTACAATAAAATTATTGTGAAAGAATGTACAATTTCCACTATTAAGTAATAATATAGGTATATATCGTATACCTACACAAAAGATGTTCTTTTACGAAAATGTGGACTTAATTATACGTATTAGATGAAGTCATTCCCAAACTACAAAATTAAATGCATGCTGGAAATCAGGGATACAATGCAGTGGCTACCTATAAATTCGCTGAATGTAATAAATCAAATAATGTAATCTGAAGTTAGATTGCCTACTCCACTTTTGACCGACAGAGACAATTCCCAAACCCCAATATTCATGATCTAGATCGAGTCCCGAGGGTGATTGACTTGTATATCACAAGATCACAACCCAATTCGATGTTTCAGCTCTCGATCGTCGATTGGTTAGGTTGAGTACAGAAAAAAGGGAGAACTGTCTGGAACATGGACAAGACTTGATTCCTGCATTCGCTGCTTTCATTCGTCTATTACAGAAAAGACTTCATTCTATTCTACTACATCACAGTAACAACTGGACTGTAGGGCTTGACTTTGACTGGACATCTGTGCTATTTATATAATGGGAAGAGACTGCTGGACGACAGGGAAAGATCCTAATACTAAAATATATGGTTTTGGGACTCAAGAGACAAATAATAAAAGTTTAGATGCTCAGAGCGTAGGTGCATTAAATATCGTACGCCGGAAGGAAACTAAAAATAGAGGCTATCGAATCGACCGTGTCCCTGTGTTTACATTACGCGATAATTTATATGTATTTTCCACTTCTTTCCCTTTCTGTTTACGAAAACTTAGGCGAAACTGCAAACACTTCCATTTTCCTCCACACAACTACTATCTGAATTACTATTGCTCCAGAAGAAGGGAATCCACTTGAGTTCATTGAAGCTGACAGGCTATATATATATGACTAGACTTTCGGGTGACTTTGTTAGTCTCTCTGTATGTCTATGGCCTATAATATAGTGAAGTTAAGTTAGCCATAGATTTCAAAGTATTTCCGTTTCCTTTTCCGTCCCTGCTACACTTTAGAATAAGCATTTCAGAGTAATATTCAATACAATTGTGTAGTTCAAGATAGTTTAACCAAAAGTAACTCTTTCTTTGTACTAGATTTTATATGAAGCTGATCTGAGCGTTGCTTATGAACGTAACTAACGACAGAATTGTCGTAGTTGTATCCTTCGTGCGATTTGAAACGATTAATAATGCTAGAAGTCTTTTAGGGCGAGTTGATGGAGATGAGATTAGTTATGAATGACTTCTGTACATTTCTGCGTTATTCACTGCCCTGTACTTTCCTTTTCTCTCTCTCTCGTCTACCCATTGGAAACTTTTCAAGAATGAAGTTTTGTAGTAGTTGTTAGGGATATGGAAAGGGAAAGATGACAATCGGCTTCGCTAGCTACTTTTCTCTATATGTCCCATCCGTTAAGTCACAATCAGACTTCGAATTGTCACGTCTGTCAGGAGAAAGCGGAGTGGAGCCGCTGCTATGTATAGTACTATAGTCACTATATACAGAAAAGATTATCCTTCCAAAGACAGACTTTTCTTTTTGTTTGGTTGTTTGCTCTCCTACAGAGAGAAGTGAAGGCGAGAGAAAATGAAGTTGGGTAGAACCAGAACCAGCACTACGGTCATACACTGTAAACGTAGAAATGTTCTTGAAACATTAGTTGGGTTAAAGTTTAGGTCCGCTTGGTGAAACTTAGGATCAAGATGAATGAGTGACGGAAGGAAGGAAAAGACACAAATGCATCAACGAGTAAAACACTTGTTTTCACACTGTAAAACTTTCAACTTTTAACCCTTATCTGCTTTTACTCTACACTTACCCATTTACTCGTTCGACACGACAAAGTGAATTACGGCTAAAATGTGCTCCATGCGTGTCGAGTCCTACCTTCATGCTGTATGGAATAGAATACCTGGATTCTTATCTCTTTTCCATTTCTAGGAGCAAAGCTTCTTTGTTGGAAACGTCCACGTGATAACCATCAGATAAAAATATTTTTTAGGTATATATCATCTGTAATTGAAAGAATTGAGTTCAACGGAAACTGAAACTCTTGTTTAAGGCTTCCATTTAAGAAATAGAGAAACTCAGAGTGAAAAGTAGATATTATCTGTATTCGTGATGTGAATAATCTACCTATACAGTCAATGCATTAGCTGCGTTTGCTGTTTAGGTCTTTACAATTGTAAATTAATGTTTGTAGTACAGTTGTGTTATAATCTCATGTATATTTGTATAAGAATTGTATTTTTGTCCTTATTGTTTTCATACCTAACAGGAATAAGGATGTTTGCATTGCATTAAATGTACCTTAGTCAATTAGTTAGCATTTAATTGCCCTCTTTGTGTTTTGTGAGTGGTTCTTATTACTAGTATTCAATTTTGAAAATTTAATATCTACTTACACAACCTAAATAATACAGCACGAGCATAGAGTAGACGTGGAGTAGACGAATGAAATGCATACTGCATCTGATGTAGGTTCCCCCGGCTGCTTTTATTTGACCAAACCAATGTAGCTTGACTTTCAGGATCAAAAGGAGCAAAAGCCCTAATATTCAATTTACACTGTGAGCTATATCTCTATATGAAAAGGTGATAAAGTATATAGCATTAGGAGTTCAGTGCAATGATTGGATTTTAGGGGCATGAAATGAAGTCGGTAGTTTGATTACTACTTTCTCTGGATTTGATTAAACCTTTTCTCTTTTAGTCTATTCGTTCCTTTCTGATGAACTATTCTATTGCTTCAACTATTCTATTGCTCAAGCAATGAAGAAAGTAAAGCTTTGATTGAATTTCAACAGAAGTCCTACCTCCTTTTCGCCTATGATATACATACCTTATATTATACTTATACATAGTACTCATTATTAGGTTTAACTTTATTACTATGAATTATGTATACTATATGTACAATAGGATGCGACTAAATGTATGTATTACAATGAGCTAGTAAAGAAATGCATAAAAGAAGTTGGTAAAGAGTGTTCGAGCGAATGTAGTATAATCGTATTGTATATAAAATGCTTGTTGTGAGTAAGGAAGGTGAAGATAGGTAATTGCATGCAGCAGACAAAGGGAGACAGTACCTACATGAAACAAAATTAAAATATATGAATTATTCCACTTTCTTTCTGATAAAAGAGAAAGAATTGTGAATGAAAAACATTCTTGCCGCACTACATGCACATGTACATGAAGTACGTGCGAATATAAGAAGCAGAAATAAAATTGAAATGTACAGACAGTGGATATTATATGGACAATCCTATATAGAACACAATAAAAATTCCCTCGTCTGTCACTTGAGTTTCATTGGAATGGTTTACACGAATGCGTTGCCATCCCATGTCCTGCCAGATTGAATTTGAGTGAGCATGGTGGAAGAGAAAGAATAGGGTGAGAAATTGTTTCCAATGAATTCTAAAGAAGAATGGTTACTATAGGATAGCGAAAGAATTGGATGAGGTGGACGCGGAGTGAGTGATGTATTATGTTGTGAAAGTCAACTTTATTTCGTTTTGACTTGAAATATCCCTGTCGTATTGAATCATAAAGAGGTTATTGAAGTCCCACATTTGATATTGGAAGGGGGAAGTAGGGAAGTCAGTCTAGACAAGTTATATTCTTCTCTTCGTTCCGAAATTCCAATCCAAGGCTCATTTATTTTCTACCTTTTCAATTTCGCTGTAAATATGTTATGTATTTATCAATACCTAGTATTCTTCATAAAGTAAAACGTGATACATATCTTAAATGTATTTGTGTTGTATAGAATTTTGTTTTTTATGTGCTGCAGAAATACGAGAAGCTGGGAAGACCATTGACTGAAGCAGCTACTACTAGGAGACGGAGAAAGCAGAAGCGAGATATCTGAGTTAGTTTAAGTGGAACTCTATCAGACTAGCTTCCAATTTACTTTCGACTTGTTCCATCTCGTTCGCTCTCTGTCTCTCTTTCTCTCTGGTTATATTGACAACTCTCTACAGTGCAATTGACTTTCTTCGTACAAAGAAACAAAGAAATACGGAAAAGATAAGGGAACAACTACATGTGCGTAGTACAACCTATCTATCAGCAGTCAGCATCAATCTAACGTAATAAAACTAGAAAAAAAGCGTATTGATGTGATGCGATAGACGAACAAGAAATGGAAATCACTCCCGAAACGGAGACAAAGCATGAAAAAATGTTTTATCTTTCGACATCATCGTCTCCGTCTCAAAACTCAGAGGAGAAATGCGAAGAAAATGTCTCCATCCCTATCACCGATCCTGGTCGCCAAAACAATCCTCAAAGAGTTTTTGATGCAAATACTACCAATGTTTCCAGTGCATCTTCCACTACAACTGCTAGCACTACTTTCTTTTGCGACAGCGAACCCAAACCGTGTTCATCGAGTAGTAACTCAGATGCTTCTTGCATGACTGAAGCCGTCGTCAATTCCATTTTTATTCCGGAGCATGAACATGAAACAATTCAGGGAAAAGCAACACTTTCTCTTACAGAAGGAAGTACATGCTCTTCTTTATTACTAGATCCTTGTACAGATATTCCTTGTCAGAAGGAAAAATCTTTTACCGATGAGCAAGGAAACAGTAAAACATTTTTATCATTGTTGGATCTGGCTTGGGAAGACATTTTATTCAGGTACAATTCCTATCTACGGAAATAATAAGCTATATTACCTATATGTACCTGTTCACTATTAATGCTTCTTTCAACTAGTAGCTAAAGTTCTTAATGACAATAAAAGTACAGCTAAAAATAGAGTAGTATAAAATAAGAGCATGTTAAAGAAAGCTTGTTGTAATAGTTTGTGAATTTTTACAGCAACTTGCTTCCTTACTTACGATGGGAAGACTTATTTAACCTTCGAGCTACATGTAAAGGATCTAAGGAAATGGTTGATGAATATATTAGTAAATTAAAATGTGTCAACTTAAGTCAACAAAGCCAAACTTTTACTGCTGATGCACTCGAGGTAAAATTTTATTAAATGTAGAAAATGAAAATATTGCATGCTATTACTATTCATGGAATTTCTTTTTGCAATCTATAGATAAATATTTTTTATTTAGGTTTTGACAACGTGCTGTACAAAGCTGAGAACGTTAATCTTAACCGACTGCGCTTTTGTAAATGATGATGATCTCATTTTGTTTTTCCAAAATAATCGTCTACTTTCACATTTTGATATATCAGGTTGTAGGACTTTGCACGGTCGCTGTTTACTTTCGCTGACAGTGAATTGCAAAGTAAGTTTATAAAGTAATACTAAGCAATCGCTATAAAATTACATTCATTAATCATGCATTCACATTTTCACAATTTATTCTATTGTTGAAAACATACTGTAAACATATAAACTTTTGGTTTTACTAGAACTTAAAGATATTGAAACTAAAAGACTGCAATTGGATAACCAGAGGAGCTGTGGACACAATCATTGCACAACTTAAGGAATTGGAAGAAGTTGACTTTTCATCATGTTCTGTTATTTGCAACCAGCAATTGATTCCTCTCGCACATGCTTTCCCTGGGTAAGATGCTTTATTCTTACAGCTTCAAATGTACGAACATATATATTCCATTGGGTAAAATCTAACCGTAGTAATTACTTATTGTAGGATAAAAGTCCTTCATATAGCTAACATTCATTCCGTGAATGATGCGACCTTGGTGGCACTTTCTCGAAGTTGCAGAAATATCCATACCCTGGATATTCGATCTTGTGCAAATGTAACTGACAATGGACTGAGGTAACTTAAGTAAATCTCAAAGTCTGCAGATGGAATTTAGTGTAATTGCTACATGTGTATTGGTTTGATAATAACTTTTTATTTGCATAGGAGTGTTATAGAATACTGTTCAAACCTGAGGCAAGTATTTGTTGCCAACTGTACACAAATCACCGAGTATGGCATTAGTCTTCTAAGGCGGAAACAAAATATAGTAATTGATCGACCCAGCAATCAATTAGCTCAATATCTGGAGCTGATTCCCAGAGTGCAAGTTTAAAAACCCCTTTGTGTCTTGTGTCGTTGTCATCCCCTTTTAATTTCACACACATAATAAAAACAAGAATGTGACTATGTTTTTTCAACAATAATTCTAGGTAAGTCTATCAATTAATTGTGTAATTGTAAAAAGTATCATACTTGGATTATTCTATCCGTAACAGCAGTTTCACAGAAAACTTTCTAAATCATTAGACACATAATATACCTCCTGATTTATTAAATAGTACATTTTACCCTGACACACGCCAAACCGCACTATGAGCTAGCATAACGGATTCTAATAAATCCAGGGTTTCAATAATAATTCTCACAGCATGTTAAAGGTATATAGATTTCATACATTGATGATATAAAGCTATAGGTACACTCAGATATGTACCTACAAAAGCCATACATTTGTAAATATGTACACGTACGCCTACATCGTCTATGTACTAGAATAGTTAGCTTTAGCTATACAAAATAGCTTTTCCAGCCCATTCAGTACATTAAAACACAACTACGGAATTAATTGCTTGTACTGCAGATATTATGGACAATAGATTAATATGCCACAAAAACCACAGCTCATGGTCTGAAACAATATTTGGATGGCTCCATTATAATATAATTAGCCATAAAAACGATTAGCTCAGTTTTAGTTGTTGTGTACCACACAAAATCATTCTATTCTGATAGATGCAAAAGTAGTTTATTTGACTATACAGATTCCAATATCTCTTTATAATCCCATTGTATGTTAATGAATTCTCGCCAAAATAAATTCATCAAAACTACAGCGAACACCAACACACGTTCCACACTTTACCCGATGACACAGAAATACAGATAACTCCATTTTCCTTTGGTATCCTCATCAACATGCAGCAGCAGAGTAAAACTGCCATTATTACAATACAAAAAAGTAAAGTGCACCCTAAACTAGTTTTGGAGAGTTAATTAGGGTTATAGGGAGATGAGAGTGCGTCATTGTCATGATATTATTACAATATGCTATATGCTTCTGTACAAATAATAATATTATTAAATTATTTTCTACGTAGGCATTAGAAAATGCTCTTTACCGTTCATTCTTCCTCCTCTGAGTGCCGGAAATAAACCTGTAGAAGCTTACCATTGAAATGAAAACTTACAGCAACATTCAATTATCAACCTTATGTATTTACTTTCTCTACTGTGTCAACCTCAATCTGGTCTTTTCACAACAGGTACCATTTTCGTCAACAAAAGCGAAATTACTATGAGTTCAATTACCTGCTATACCATTATTTCCTATTGTTCGTATGAATTCTGTTGTTGCAGGAAACACCGAAGGAAAATCTAGCAGAGTCATTCCTCGGGAACAATGAAACAACGACAAATAATTTTCTGAAACTGTTACAAAAGGTAAGGAATAAACTGATTTTAACTGCAGGGATTAAATTATAGTAAACCGTGATTCTATGATTTGTGAAAACGTTTCAGGAATATACATTAATATTTAATATCTATGTTTGTAATAGGCCGTAGAACATTACAAGAGCAAAAACAATACTTTGGGAACTCAGGGCCGTCAAGATGAGGATGATGACGATTTTGAAATACCTTCCTACGTACCGCAAATTATCAAAATTGTTGGTTCGGTTTTAGCAGGAAATGCTAGTTCAGTTGTCGACAATTCTCTCAGCCTTATACCTGGAGGTAGTAGTGGCCAAATTGGGGCTCAAGTCGGTAACATCATTGAAATATTATCAAATACGATAAGTCAAAGTCAGCTTAGAATACCGACTAAACCTCCTAGAACAGTGTCAACACGAAGACCTACTCGTAGACCTCCAATGAGTAATAGGACTCGTAGAACAACAACATCGAGACCTGTTTTAAATCAGGTCATGAAATTAAATTCTACAGCTCACGGCCCCAATTCGCCCATAACCTCCAGGCCAATAATCTTTGTTCTTCCGAATTTCCCCAATGGTGTTTCTGCATCGGAAGTTGCAAACAATCCGAACTTCCTTGAATTAGTAGTTAACCAAAGTTTATCTGCTCTTCACCGACCAGTGAATAATGTTCCAATTAGTAATCAAAAACCAAATACAAGTCAATCCCTGCTACCGCATAATCCTTCAATAGACCAACCAGCAAATAATTTAGCGCAGCCACCTAACCCTGGTGCTCAATTGTCGATAAGTCAAAATCCAAAACCCCTTGAGAATAAACCTACTGTTGTTTCGAGTAACGAAAATTTTACTGTCATAGCGCAAAATCAAAAGCCAGGCCAAGAAGAGTTGTTGAGTAACCTTTTGAATATTTTGACTCAACTGGCACAACCAACAACTACTGTTTCACCTGCATCTGCTACAGTCCCGATAAACGGCAGTATATCCGCTGTTCCCCAAGTTCCTCTGACCCAAATATCAACAACCGTAGCAACCACTACAGAGGATGAATATTATTATTACGAAGACGAAGAAACAACAAAAGCTCCCCAAAAAGGCGGTACAAATACAACCGAATCGGTTATAGCAGTAACAACCACCACAAGTGGAGATGACGATGATGAGGATGGCGCAGTAATAAAAGCTGTAGAGTCAAACCAAAACATCACAAAAGTTTCTGCTGTCGAAACTAAATTAACATATACTAGAGTAACTACCCCCTTTCCGAAAGTTGGTGCTGCGACAGTTAATCCAACAGTCAAACCGCAAGAAAAAGATCCAGAGGAGGAAGAAGATGAAGACGAAGATTCTTCCACTACTAAAAAGCCTTCAGTGAATAAAGTCATCGTTACCAAAGCTCCTGTTACTAAAATCCCTGTTATAGAAAACGACGAAGAAGAAGCCGCAGCAGCGATAACTTACCCACCTGTGAAAAGCAAACTGAAAACAACACCTCGTGTCAGCGTCAGTATACAAGCTACAACGGAAGAGAACGAAGATGAAGATGATGACGACCTTAAAACGACCGTGAAGAAAATAAACAAAATTCCTTCAGTTAAATCATCTACGTTGGCAAACGAAGACGGTGACGACGAGGCTAAACTATAAACTGGCAATTTGAAACTACTCTGAGTGTTAACTTTAATGTTATGATTTTGAATATTGGTGTCAATAAAGAGAAAAAAATACAAAATCTGATATTTGCATTCAATTTGAAATTACCTTGCTTTCACCGCCCTTTCACCTCCTTTCACCGCCTTTTTGCCGCCCTTTCACTTCCTTTCACCTTTGGGTTGCTACGGAGAAAATATCGATCAAACGCATCAAAATCCTGAGTACTCAACTTTGTAAACATCCTTCGTGCAACATTTTTTCACAAAAAGTCGGGCGTTGCATTATGCATGCATTATAGTGGAGGGTCGAATTTAAAAGAATTTGATTAATATATTAGTCCATACATGATAGATTGAATACTTCGAAATAATTCGTAGCAGACATTCATCATTATTTCGAATCGAAGTGAAAGTAAAATAATAATTTAAGATGAGTAAAAAATTCAGTCAGGCAACCGTATCCGTAGTACTATCTAAGCCTGCTGAAGATATTGTTGCATCCACCGTTATTACTACCGGTGGCCTACCAACTGTTGCTGGTGACGAAGGTGATGATGAAGAACATGAGCAGAAAGGACAAACTGGCGAAGAAGATTTGTGAGTCACGAAATATTTTTGGTAGGTTTAAAATATTTGATTTTAATGAATAATAATTTGTTGCAGATATGGGGGAGTTGACGCGGATGCTATTGCTGCATTTTTCAATGAATTTCGTGATGATAGTGCCAAGAAAAAGATCGCGAAGAAAGTCATACGTCGAGTTAGTGGAGGTGAAGACCTTGACATAATTCGGTTTGGTCCTGAGGTGATTAATGTCATATTCAAGTGTCGAAATAGCCTTGTATTCATGATGAAGTTTATAACACTTTTTGCTGTTTTTAGTTTATCGATAGCGATTGGTATGAATGCACACCGTTGCCGCTGTGGTTAAGGCCAGATCCCATTTTAGATTTCGAATTGATTTTGTTCAAAACTGCGCAAGAAGTTCTTGATTGCGTAATTTTCTAAATATTATTGCTATATGAATTTCCTAAAAATTGCCGATCAAGATTTGGTTTTTTGACATGGAAGTATCTATTACTTTTCTTCTAGTCTCCGTTAGTGGCACAAACATTCAGCGCTTATTGGGAATGGACTCAAAATCGTGAAGGAGCTCTTAGCTTCGATCCTTATTTGAGTGACATGGAAGAAGATGACATGATGCATAATTACGCTGAGCTATATCCAAGCAAAAACTTTGCATGTATGATCTCATTTTTATGGTTTATGGTTTTGTGATCATCATTTTTGCAAATAATGATGCACTCATTAAATACTTTTAGTCATTCTTCCTCCTGACAAGAAAAAAAAGGATTGGTACAAGCAGGTTGCTGAGTGTTCTATCGATGGAAGGAAATGTCTCACTAAAGATGTTATAATGCTCACTCTGACTGAGTCACCTACCTACATTGATTTGGAGCTGAAAGGGAAAATTGTTCTAGAAAGCGATGAGCAAATTAAAAATGTGAAAGCATCCAATGAACGATACGTAAAGGTAAAGTGTCCACTTTTGCTACTTTTGTTAAGAAATCTTAGTTACTCGGATTTTTGGATATTGTAACTAGTTTTCCTTTGCTATACATATTTATAGATGATAAAACATCATCGGGAAGCTGAGGTATGTGCTAATGACTGCACGCAAACTTATGAGCTTTATTCTAAAGATAACTTTTCTTCGTATAAAATTCGTGGGTGTGCAGAACTCGGCATTGACCTCCATTGGTATTACATTGATGATGAATATGAGGCTATTGAAAAAGCAGAGAAGGAGAAATTAGCTCGTCAAGAAGGTTAATATCAATTTGCGATTACTAATATTATGTACAACAGCTGCATTGTAATTCTTCTCCGTACTTCTTGTAAAATTGAAATTGGGAACATTTAGAGGAGGAAATGTTAAAATCCATGGTGGAACGTGCTCAGAGAGAACTAGCAGCGATAAAAAGTTGGCACGGATCTTCATCATCGTCCAATTCCTCTGAAGAAGAGGAACAGCGGTTGGTGTCTACAATGGATTGGGACAAATATAAAGACTCGGGAGACGAGTCTGCCGATGATTCGGATTCTGATGGAGATATCGACTCGGATGAAGATTTATTTGACATGATGAGCGATGAGGATGAATTTGATACTGAATTGCCTCTTGAAGGTATTTATGAGAACTATAGCGCGTCCTCTACATTCATTGAATATTACGTAGGAGAGAAAACATAAATTAGATAAAAGGTTCTACAACATCAATCATAACACGTCTGTCTAAATCCACAGTGATTTACGGAAGAAAGGCAGAGCTGGCAAAGCACGCTGCACCACAAGACAAAGATTATCCCAACATTAGCAATTCGGTGTGTGTTATGGAGAGAATGATTTGTATGAGACATAATCAAGCGAGACAAGCTGACATGAGAGGTTATGTCAATTATGGCAAACTGCTAGAAAAATTCATCGAATTTAAAAAACCCAGTAAGGTCTTTTCAGCTTTTCTAATTGCATATGCATTGCAGAAATAGTTTCTTACTCGATCTTATGATGACAGTGATATTATTCATGTTATGTTAAGAGAGGTACGTAAGACCAGACGATAAAACCGATGACAGCCAAGGTCCACAGTTAACACGTTTTTGGGCATTCAGATATGAGCGGTGTAAAGGCAAAGAAGTTACAAATCTAGCTATTCATCCTCTGAATGGGGTATTGATTCCATATAATGCACTCAAGTATCGCAATATTATATAAGGGAAACTAATTATGAAAATTGACTGGATATTTTATAGGAGATATTTGCAGCATCATATGGAAGCTTCAGTTATGGCGATGAAAGTTGTGGGATGGTATTGATATGGAATGCTAAGAACATCTATCATCCGGAAAGGGTGTATGAATTAAAATCTCCTTGCACCGCAGTCGCTTTCGGTGAACTTTGTCCATATCTGTTGGCAGTAGGCATGCTTGATGGAAATATAGGTTCAGTCATTTATTCAATAATTCCGTTTACATAGTGCAAGCAGTTGCATGTAAATAATAAAATAAATATCTTGTTAAGTAGGTATGCATTTGAAATTCCCTGTATTTTTCTAGCAATGTTTGACATCAGAAGTGACGACGTGAATTCGGTTATTTCCACAATGTACTGTACTGTACTGTACTGTTCCATAATAATATTTTACTTCTTCTGATTTAAATTTTTCTGTGATAATATGAAATGTTTTCTATAAAAATAGCTACCAAGAAGACAAACATAAAGGTCCTGTTTGGCAATTGCACTGGCTCATTGAAACTCAAACAACGTTTGTTGAAATTGTAAGTGAAACTCTTTTGTCTGTTGGGGATGATGGATACTTATATCGTTGGAGTCTGCTTAAAGGATTCGAATCCGCACGTATGAAACTTAATGTTAATTAACAAACATTTAATTTTAATATCAATATCAGATGGGAAGAAACTCTGAAAACTGTTATCATTTCAAATATTAAAAAATTATTACAGCAATGCTCAAATTCAGAAGAAGTCACATGAAACCACCTGGACGCCGAGAGAATCGAGCTGAAGCTTTACTATCGTCACTTTCAGTTGGTTACACAATAGCATTTTTTCCGACAGAGCCGGAAGTTTTTCTACTTGGAACTGAGGAAGGATTTATTCATAAGGTATACCCCTGAGAATATTTCTAGAATATCTAAAACAGAATTTCAATATAATTGATGTGTAATTACTTACTTGTATTAATTGTCAACTTTTTTTAGTGTACCACAGCACACAACGAGCAATATGTGGGAACGTACATGGGACACTCTGGGCCTGTTTATGCAATAAGTTTCTCAAAGTTTGATAAGGATTGCTTTTGCAGTTGTGGTGGTGATCACACCATGAAAGTGTGGAAAACAGATTACTTTCTTCCTCTTATCAATATGCAAACTGGTCTTGTAAGTGTGTAGAAACATTTTACAGCTAAAGAAATTATTTTCTTCCTACAATGCAAGCAATAGTAATTATCCTGGGTATTTTTCAGAGAACTATATTTGACTGTTCCACTGTCCCAACAATGTCTGCTGTGTTTGTTTGTGTGACTGAATATTACATTGAAGTCTGGGACCTTACATTGAATACCTTAGAACCAGTTGTAAAGTTTAAACCAGCATATGCAGTGGGTCTTAGAAAAGCTGTATTTAGTGATCATCTTAACGTGAGTATAACCTATATTTATATACAACATCAATCTTAAATTTTCAATTATAGCTTGCATACAGAAGTTTGAACATTACTTATGATTTTATCGTAGAGTATTATTGTCGGGGATGATTCAGGATCTGTCACATGCTATGGTCTTCGAGATTTTCCTAAACAGCCAACTGATTCGGATGACCAAGTACAATTTACGTTTTGTACAAAACTTTTTACATGTTTGCGATGTATGCAATTCATAATTGTTAACATTTTTATTTTATTGTGTTTAGATTTCTCAATTGCTCGAAGGATTATTCCCAGGGTATAAACGACGAATCAGGGAATCAGAAAAAATTGCTGAAGAAGCAGAAGAATCAGAAAGGCTTCGGCGTGAACAAGAAGATCGTGAAAAAGAAGGAGATCCCAAAGCAATTTCAAACAGTCGCAGTGCAGCTCCGGTGGCTAATCAGCATCATAAAGGCATAGACAAATATTCAACAACAGCTCAAATCCTTGCTGCGACAGCCAGGACAACAAATTCCAAGTCATCAGGTTTGGGTAAAGATCGTACACGATAAGCGAGCGTGTAAAAATCACTATTCCTTTAAAAAAATGTGCAAACATTCTTAACCTGGCTCACAGAATGTGTGTTCAGTAAATAATTTTATCGTCATGTTTCATTAATTTGGGGACCCGTATGATGTTTTACTAATATGCACCCATCCCCAAACCCTAATTGTAGATAAAATATCTAAGTTAGGTATAACGATCTATTCTTACAGTTTTCACATACCTACATATGTATTTGCTAATCGCACTTATGATTTTCTGCGGAAGATAAGTATGTAATTGTGTATTTCGGTTAAGCAAGGAAACTCTGTTACAGCAATTTTTCATTGCGAGCTAATAATTAATCTTTATTGTAGTACAACTTATATTTTATTTGCACAGAATTACTGTGTTGTCCAAGATGATAACTTAACACTAATTCATAATAACTAGATATAGACATACCGAGCATCCCAATATACACTGAAACTCACTCACTTGTGTTCAACAATTAAACCAATGAGGCATGCTACTACAATTTATATTCATAATTAGCCTAATTACGACAAATATTTATCTTGTCAGCAGAGTTATAGCATTCTTCTTGTGTGTACAATATAGACAAAACTTACATGAAACATTATTAGAGTTTTTGCCATCATTCCACTTTTTCCTTACCTAGGTCCTGAGTACTAAAAATGTGTTCAGTTCCCTGGACCTAGGTTTACAGTAAGTTAAAAAGCAAGGCAGAACATTGACGAGATAACATTACTGGGGCCAGATCAAAGGAGTATTTGTAAATTATGGTTAGTTTAATTTACAAATGCTTAACAATTATAATAGTAACCTACATAATATATCCATTAATTCCTGCTCATACAATTACTACTACGCACTACTTGAATCGGAGCAAATATAATTTAATTTCAAATGTACATTTTTTAAATCTTATCTCAGGAAGAATGCAATCATCAACCTTCAACCACTAAATAAGACATTACGTCTTGAAAAACATACGAATCTGTCAACCAACATTGTTTGACTAGAAACGACATGATAAAAAGCAAGCATATTATGAGCTAACTTAATAATCTTGTACCTTTTCGTACATAATTTAATGTACTGCCAATATTGTCATACCAGTTGGATATAACATTTTAAACTACAGAGAAGTAAAGAACCAACAATATTACAAACTTATGTTTCACGCTTTTTATAGGGTAGCAGTCGCACAGCAGTTGCGAGAATCCTGTGAAACCTATGCGAAATTAAGTGAAAGGAATTACTATAGTTAGTATATTTACATTCATTAGGTTAGAGTTGTCGAGAAAAACAAAATTGAGTGCATTGTCAATGCACAATCTCTCCAATAAAGCTTAGGGACAAAATTATGTCATTTAGAACAGTTTCTCCTATACCAAATTGAAACCCTTAGCAAATTACGTTAAAAAGCACCATTGCGATTTTAAACATTTGACCAAAGTATAATATCGTAGTTTTGATCTTACATTAATTATGTATTGAATTGTTCAATGATGAAAACGTAGTTGTGAATTAATCATAACAGGAAGGTAGTGGTGCATGAACATAATATTACATCATATTTGTTACAATGGTAATTGATAAGACTATCTTTCAAATAGAATAAATAGTTAACAAATCTTTGAACTGAGTTGTTTGACGACTTAATATATTACACTCAGACTCAGATGCATGCGGAATACCAAATTCTTTTAAGGTTTTTACTACATACTACATACTATACTACTGGACGATCCCAATGGTTAAATATTATTATACTACATGCGACACGAAATTTTTCTTTGATTTCTCATTTTACCCTTTTTGTACATGTGAATGGATACAGTACGAATAAGTACGACATATATAGGTAAGTAAGCATCTACATTCTATAATTAATTTCATCGCTAAATAGTTTCATGTAAATAGTACATAGAGAGCGATTCATTCATGGTTAGACTTAGAATTTGTGTCTAAGAGGCAAAAGTGTATAGATTTAGTAAGTAATAATCTAGGTAATAATTATTATTGTGAATTCTCGATTGTTGTGGTATTCCGTCCGATTTTATATATCTACATAATATAAACTCATTGTCAGTTTGAGACATCTTCATTGATTCCCACTTTGAATTACTGTCATCTAATGAAGTTGTGTCCATTTACATATCCGAGGTTCCACTTGGCTCTGAAAAACAAAATATCCGTTCTAAAATTTCCTTCATGATAATAAATGACCAATTTAATTATACAAGTGAGAAATCGTTAATAAAATGCAAAATAAAATATTTCAGATTTAAGAATATTTTTTTAAGCTTCACACAGCAATTCTCTGGTCATACTTATAAGTTACCTGTTTCAATAATTCATTTATTAACATGTTAATTTTGTACAAGCAATCATTTAGTGGTGTGCAGATGCATTAAATGCAAAACACCTCAAAATGACCTAAATTTATTATTAGAAGAATTTAGTTCGATGCAATTAGTTGAAATACGGCAATCAAGTTGTATAAAGGGATTTCGTGAAAAAGAATGTTAGGATTTATCATAGTAGTGTGATAACGTGATAAAAAGAAAAAAAGATATTGCAAAATAAAAATTAGCCCAGAAAGACAGGAAGTACCGAAAGAATTGTATGCTTCAAACTTCAAGCCCTAAGCAAACTCTTTTTGCAAGTCAGTAAACCTTTATGGTTTTGGATGACATTGAACAAGCGAAGGTATATAAAGTTTTTATACTTTTGGACTGCATTGCATTTTTTATTAGTAGTATATTTTTGCGCTGTAATTGCAATGCATATAATACTTAATTAAAAACACGCAGGCAAAAATGATCCATACAACAGCAATGTGTAGATAGATTAATGTAAATATCACAGTCAAATGAAGAATGCGTTACAGCTCTAACTTGAGAAGAGAGTGAATAGTTGCAAAAAATGTAGCAGCACCACGAGGAAATTAAAAATAAAATTAAAGGCCACGGAAAGAAATGTATACAGAGAAACTATAAATAACTTATTAACAATAGCAATCCCTGAGATTTACTCGCAAGTAAATAACTTCAGGTTTCATCTCATCTCATCTGTTTGCTTTCCTTTAGTTGCCGTCGCTAAAAGTTCTAACAATAAGCAGAAACGAATATACAAGAAGTCTACATACTTTTGATAATAATTATTGGCTAATTGACAATCCATTTTTCTTGGAATTTTTTTGATTCGCACTGAAAGGGGTTTAAAATGAAACGGTGCTGTAAGGTGTTCCTTGTCTCGTAGAACATGGAAATGCGGTGTTTACTGTAATTGAAGGTTGTAAATTGGCGTAGGTACGTAAATTACACCAGCCAAATCAATTCAACAAGGTAGTCTTTAAATTTTGCTAAAAATGGATCACTTTTGCCCACAGAATCACAGGGCTCAACTCTGAGTAGACATTACAGTTACATGAATGAGATCTTTATAAAGGAAAATTGAATTCCCATAATATGAATTTGAGAATTTGAGATTTTTGCATGTAGAAAGTTAACCCATTGTTGAACAAGTGATGCCGAGATGCCACTAAAGCTTCACGGAGGAAAAGTGATAGAAGGTGATGGATGTAAAAATGAAATGTGTATGAGGACGGACTTCACAAACTAAAATTGTATGTAAACAGCTAGAAATAACAATACAAATGCAAAGACAGACAGAACATGAAGAAAATATAAATCAGGGTGGATGTAATTTCTAAGTGGAAAAATGTACATATGCAAAAACATTAGTCATCATAAGATGTTATGATGTTACTAAATCTACGATAGCGTTGCGCACAAAAAATGAGTCCAGTTTCATTTGAGTTTTTAAGAGCAGCTATGACATGATAGCCGAGAATACAAAATCGTGCAAAAAGTAAATCATTATTTTACGCCAGAATACGCACTTGCAATCTATTTCAATGCAGTTTTTACAATTTATGGGTATTAATAAATACAATAGAAAAGGAAGGCAGATGAGATGAGATACCTGGTTCAATCAATGGCACTGACAGACAGGCAGAGATGATGCTTGCTAATTTGCATTTCTTTTCGGAAATCTGGCCTTGTCACTCACTCGAGTATGCACGTTTACATTTTCAAATAATATTTTCAGTAGTAGGATTAAATGGGGAAGAAGGACAGGAAGTACTGGAATTAAAAGCATTGCGTAGGTTCACAGGGTCCTGCCTCCTGAAATGACCTTTCGTGTAAACACACGTTCTGCCTATCTAATTATTTTCAGCTAGCAAGGCAAAAAGTTTCAAGAGTAGTACAGACACGAACTTGTATCAAGTAAGTTTGTGGACACACATTATCATCTGTAGAGAAATAGTACAGGCTGTATTTACAAAGCAGATATTTTATAGAGTTCAGTGAGTGTAGTAGTCCTTAATATTTATTTAATTGTAAGTGTTATGTATTATACTATCATTTAAAGTATTATTGCAGTTACAAAAAGATTCTTTTAACATTTTTTCGTTCTGGGTGAGCGGGGGTCTCGGTTCAAATTGGTTTTCTTCCTCCGCAGAGGTACTTCGAGGAACTTGGAATCCTTAGCAGAAATTACAGACAGAGCTTCTGTAACTTCTGGTGCAATGGCAGTAGCAGTAGCAGCAGTACGATGGCTGCTCGAAGTATTACTATCACTTTTACATTTAGAAGTGGCATTATTTGATTTTCGGCAGTGATTTGTTGACTTCTCTTTAGATTTAAGACTAGTTGAACCTGAGCACTTTGTAGCAGCAGCTTCTTCGAGTAATTTAAGGCTTTCACTCTTGTGAATTGTGCATTCTTGTACTAAAGATCCACCTTGGCAGTGTTTATTGTCTCCTTCGACGGAGACAGGGATGTGGAACCCGTCGTCATCAGCACAGCAATCAAAAGTCTCATAGAATTCTTCTCCAAATTCCTTCTGGAGCAGTTTGAAGATTTTCGATGGGAAGTTTGACAGACGTTTCTGATTCTGTTGCTGGTGGCGTAAATGAAATTCGTTTATTATATCGGCAAGAAGTTGGTCTCGGTTGACTGGGGATGTTGGTGACAGAACTCCGGAGGATCCCGAGGGAGATGAATTACTGTCACACGGCAATGAAGACGTGAGGAAGTTTTTAATGGGCAGAGGGATTAATCGGCTTCTTCTCTCCTCTTTCGATGCATTCGTTGTGTTACTGTCCTTTGATGCAGCAGTTTGTTCTGTTTCTATCGGAATAACTTTTTCCACACTTTGGCCTTCGGGTGCAATACCTGTTTCTGTTTCGTAATCATATTCATCGTCATCATCATCGTCCTCTTTGCTACATTCATCCTGGAGGAGTTGAAAGAGTCTTGAATGTGTTTTTGCTCGTTGATACCTTAACGCTTTACGCTCAGAAGCACTTCGCATCTTTACAGTTTCATTTTCTACTACTTCTGTTGTTTCCCTCTTTGAGTATGATTCTACCAGAATCTCAGATGTAGGTCTCTTTTTAGGCTGAGCTTGTTGATTCTGATTCGGATTGCGGGCACAGGTTGGTTGGTGTACTTCTGCATTAGCTGTTGTACTACCCTCTTTATTCGCAAGATTTCTTGAACTTGAACTTCTTTTCTGCTTCGCTGCTAATGCCGCTGTGAGAAGAAACTCATTATCGTTGTTATCATTATCAGCATCAGTATCAACATCTGATATTTGTCTACTCAGATCTGTCATAACACCAGAATCATCCTCACTTCCAAGACTTAAACTTTCCTGAAGGAAACGCTCGATTCTCCATAAAAGTCCTTCAGCACGGGCCATTCTTTCGGTCAAGTGACATGTACAGGCTTCTTCATGTTCGTTTACGTCACTCGATTCACTCAACTTGATTTTTTCTTTCAATTCGCGGATTTCCACCGGTCTTTCTGTTTTCTGGCTGCACCGTTCACTTTCCTCTTCTCTCGTTACATGTATTTCATTGCTCTTGGTTGTAGATTCGGTTGCCAAAGGTTTGGGTTTTTTACTAGAAGTGTTTTCAATAATTTCCGTTCCATCACTTTTTTCCGGATCAGATTTATCCCGGCCTATTGTGGTACCGCTACTTTTGGAGGAAGATTCATCAGAATTTTCGTCAGATACATGAGGAGCTGGAGAAAGACGAGAATTTAATGACAAGGTAACTTCAGTGTCAGATTGACACGTTGAATTATTTGCAGTTTTACTGATATTATCATTTCTGGATGCGGTAGCTATTAACATACCATTAAATTTCATGGGTTCATTTACATTCTCACTTTCATCAGCGTCCTCTTCTTCACTTTCAGATTCGGAATCATTGGCAGGGGCTAAATTCACATCAACAGAGATATCCATATCTTGGCTAACTCCTACGTTGTCATCATCGTCATCATCATCAGATGAACTATCTTCATCGTTTGGATTTTCATCTGTATTCTCATTTGATTTCTCATTGCCATTAACTTTCTTCTTTTCCCAATTCATCCAAGGTGGTGATTTTTCTTCCTTTTTGATTTCATCATCCTCCAGCTTCTTTTTCTCCAACTCAGCAGCAGCCTGTTTCATATTCTTTATTGTGTCCCATATAGAGCCGTGTATTGAATGTCTTTTGTGTTGCATCCGATCAACTTTCTTTTTACGAGGTTCACTCCGCATCCCTGAATCGGATTCGTACTCTTCGCTAATTTCAAAATTATGGCTGAATCGCCTAGTTTCTACACTTTTACAGCTTTTATCCCAGAAATTAAATTCGTTATCCCATTTGTAATCAATACTGTCCTGACGATCCCAGCTAACAGATTTTTTAGCTTCATTTGAAGCAAAATCAGTTCTTTCTCTAACAATTTCTTCGCTTTTAGAATTATTTATTTGTCCCCAGAAATCCTCCACAGCTTCAGTCGTTTCTGTTTCTTCTTCCTTTGAGTTAGATTGACATAAATCTTCCACTACCGTATCGGAAGTACTTGCCCAATAATCAATATCATTTGAAGGTTCTTCTAAACGAGACTTCTCCTTGTGCAATGATCCCCAGAAATCACTAACAGGCTCATAATCGGATTTCGGATTAGAAGAAGAAAAATCAGTAGATTTTTTTTCTTCGGAAGTTTTCTTGGTCTTCCAAAAATCTTTTGGTTTTTCTTCCTCCGAGTTCCCGATTTGACTCCAAAAATCAATATCAGGAGTCTCTTCAACTGTTTTGCTACATTCATCCTGTTCATCGTCAGTATGGATAGTAACATTTTTGATTACTTCTTCATCTTTATTCTTTGATGTTGAACGAGATAAGGATATTGTATAGGATACAGCGGGCTCATTTCCATCTAAATCACAACTGTCTTCAGTGACTTCTCTTACTTCCATTACTTGACTAACTCCTCTTTCTGAATCATCCCTGGCTTCAGTTTCAGAACAAACTTCACTGTCGCATACCAAAACTGTGGCGATATCTCGATAGCTCTTTGATTTTGAAAATGACAATTTTAGAGGCAACCGAACCGTTACAGCAGCTACATCATTTCCATCATCATCCTCAACCTCTCCATCTTCTTCGCTCGAAGTTGTTTCATCCTCTCTTTTTGATTCTGTAGCCGTCGTTACTTCCCCTTGAGTATCAGATTTATTCTCAATTACGCTTACACTTGACAAATCCTCAGAGTCGGATTCTGAATCTTCGTCATCCTCGTTTTCCGATTCTTCTTTTAAAGGTTCATGCTCCAATTCCTGTGACAAATTTCTTGTTAGTGCTGAAGAAGCTCTTGATCGCTCATTTTCAGTCAACTCTTCAATAGTACTCAGTCGGTTTTTTCGTCCCACATCAAAGAATGAGTCACATGAATCTGAAGTCGGAGATTGATATTCTTCAATAGTTAAACTACCCTTACGGGAACATCGGTCATAACAAACTTCATCTACCAAAGTTGCTGCGTCAGAATCTTCCGAGGATGGTGTTTCCGGCTCTTCCACTATCCCCTCATCACCTTCATCGTCTTCTGGCTCAGTCTCTTCGTCTTCCTCATCATCTTGATCATCAACGTCTTTCTTATTAATGTTCTTCTCAATATTTTCAGTCCCTTTGTTACTTTCAGACCCAGTCTCACTCTTTATCACCATCTGTTCTTCCACACAACTTTCATAATCATCTTCATCCTCTGAGTTTGAATCTTCATCAAGCTCTTGAATTCGATGCACAACATTCTTTTCATTATCACAGGCATTCATCTTAATATTACGAGAATCAGGCTTTGTAAGGTACGTATTTTCTGTTTCAGTTTCATTTAAGGATTGGTAGGTTTCCCCTTCAATAACTATCTTTGGCACATCAGGGCCAGTGGTGAGCACATCATCATCTAAACTTGAATCGTAGCTTTTCTGTAAATTTTTGAAGGATTTCGAAGGGATGGGAACATTTTCTCCTGGGGGTTGGGCATAACATTCAGTACCCGTTTCATAACCTGAGTAATCAGTCGAGTAACCTTCTGGATAATAGTTTGGATCCCAATTTGCGGGATATTCATAGCCTGACATATCATAACCATTCCAGTAGCATGAATTGTAGTACCACCAATAGTACCAAGACATGTAGTTGTAAGGATCCCAATTTGGATCACCTTCAAAATTTTCTGGCCATTGAGGATACTCACTACTATAACCCTGAACTTGCTCATTATTTGGATCCTGGCCATTTGAATTGCAAAATGTGTATGGATTATAAGGGTAAGGATAAGGACTCGTGTCAGTATTCTCGTCAGAACTGTACGAACATTGATCTGCAGGAGCACCCTCAGACTCCGAAGCTACATAAGTCAAATTAATAATTAGCCTAATTAAATTATCCCGAAGATTTACAAGAAATACCCATACAACTCCACATAAACAAATACCCGCTAACAATAAGCATTTCCCAATTTTAAGCAAAGTATACAACTTATATTTGTGTAACACCAGATTCATTCCATGGTTCGTGAAGGAATTAGGAGAGGCTTATAGGCAGTCAGCAATAAGTATCAGAGCTATCGTTTTTTACAATGTATAGATCCTCTGAGCAACAGCAATCCAATTATGTTTAAAATATATTTAAGTATGACACAAAACCAAAACATTGTAACGATTTCTTACCAGATGATTCATCTTCCGCTGTCATCGCTTGGAGAATCTTAAAAGAACGAGACGGGATATTGCTTCCCATGTATTTTTTCGGTTCAGGGACTTTTTGCTGGGATGGTGGCAGTCTGTTCCCAGATGCTCCAGGTGATTCAGGTTGTACTTGAATATTATGATGATAAGATTGTTGCTGTTGCTGAGGAGTAGGCGACTGTGGCTGTGACTGCATCAGGATCTGAATGTTGTGAGTTAAATTCCCCTTTGCATTTTGAGCTTGTGTCTGATAATCTGCAATTCAAAAGCATGAAAATGTACTCAAGTTCTAAGCTGTCATTGCATTGTCATTGCAATATGTTGCAGTTATATACCTGCATTGAAACCATAATTATACAAGGCTTACTTGGAGCTTGATCCTGTACCCCTGGACTGGGAGGCAAGTTGCTTTGCAACACCCTGAAGGCTCTTGATGGTATATGTCCACCTCTAAAGCGTGGTTCCTCGCTTTGATGCAACGAAGAACCTTCATCAACTGTAAATCAAACACATATGCATATAAATTTTAACTCCATTCTTTCTACCGGTACCTACAAGAAAAGTTAAATCGATTTATCGTTTATTTATACAGATATACTGTATGTTGGCAGATTTCTATTGATTATGTTTTTTCCTAGGTGTAATCTACTTACATTCAAAGGTATTATTTTTATTGGATACATAGAGCTAATTTAACTAACCTATATTTCTATACTCGGTAAATATAAATATCATAGCAAAACTTTAAAAAATCGTCATGAAGTAATATCGGGTAGTGTTATTACAATTACTGTTTTAGTCTAATATTACAGCTATAAGCCAACTACAGATACTCCACCTTGTGCTTTGAACAAATCCATCAGTTGCTTGTCGCCTCCCATGAATTCCATTGCAAGCTGCTCATGACGTTGCAATTCTGCTCGAAATAAGTCTTCAGTGAGAAAAAATTCCATGTTACGATGATTTTTAAATAGCATATTATAATATTGCAATTTTTTTCGCATATCAAAAACTGCCATGAGAAAATCGCTCTTCAGATATTCAACAAAGAGTAGAGAGCAAGAGTAAAAGAGAAGGCAAAAAACAAAATGCATGCATTCTTGAATGACACAAAATAAAAATTGAAATAAAATGTTGTTCCGGCATTTTTGAGGTTGTAGATATGAAACAGTGTGGTTGTATGCAAAAATTGCATATTTGCATTTACCAAAATGTAGTTTCACTTCCATTTGTAATGGGTTTATTAAAATACGAATGCAACGACAGGAAAAGATGTCTGTAATGGGGCAGAATTTGCATGTCAGCTCATCTGGAAAGTGTGGGAGCAGTAGATTGCGTGTTCTCAAGCACAAATTGAGTGAGTTGTTAGTATATAAATTCAATTAAGACTATCTTAGTGATACTGCTTTGGTAAGTAGATTCATCAATGCTGACTTACTATAATAACTATTTAACTTATGAGTAGTAATAGCAGGAGATTAGTTAATAATAGGGTAGGGTACACTTTTCATTGCAAAGGAGATAACATTTCCCACAGTAAATACAGTTTACTTGTATGTAAATCTGTAACTGTAAACATAAATTATAGAATTGTAAAAATGATGATTTACCGTCTTCAGCAACTTTTTGGATAACTCTCAAGGATTTGGACTGGATTGGATCTGTGCGACGGTTATCGTCACTTACAGACATTCTGTTAATCAAATAATCAAATTTTATTTATTCGCACTATTTATAGACAATAGACATCTACGAAAACACATTGGTTAATGCAAATGGTAATAAAAGTACGCCTAAATGTTCAAATCTATTCTTTAGATCACAAACCTGTCCATTCCATGAATTTCTCCTGCTTGTTTGTGATAAGCTTCAGCAGCATTTTGATTTGAGTAAAGACCCATAGGGTTATTGTACGGAGCTGGTACAATTCTTTTTTGATATCCTGGATTTGCTTGCTGATTTCCAGGAGCTTGATTACCTTGTGGAGTCTGTCTTCCATTCTTTCCTTCCACCTGAACAATTACCAAGTTATGAAATGCAAAGCTAATACTTCGGGAGTAAGATAAATACATAAGTACATATGTGTCGGTTTAATACCTGAATTGGTATAGTTCTTGTTCCAGTTTGTTGCTGATATTGTTGCTGCTGTTGTTGTTGTTGCTGATATAGCTGTTGTTGAAACTGTTGTTGTTGTTGTTGTTGATACAGTTGTTGCTGTTGTTGTTGCATTTGTTGTTGCTGTTGAGAATCTTCTCTTTGAATGTGTATGGGAATCATCCTTGCGTTTCCAGGTTGCGGTCCTGCAACAGATCTTACTCCCCTGTTAGCTCCAACATTATTCCTATTGTCATTTTCATCTTCTGCCATTGAAATCGGAATATTTCTTACAGCACCTACAACTCCCCATGGTGTGATAATATTTGCTGGGTTTACATACGGGGGAGTAGTTGGTGGCTGATTTTGCATACGATTGTAAGAATTCATCCAAGGAGTGGGAGCCTTATTGAGAAGAGGTGTCATAGGAGTCCCAACTGTTGGTGGTGATGTGACACTTCTTACTGCTGGCGAATCCGAGGCTCCACTGCTACTACTGCTAGCTGTACCCTGGCTTCTTTCATTCGACCTTTGTTCAATCGGTGGTATATAAATGGATCCAAGATTTTGGCTGTGAGCCTGAGCTTTCGTCTGAATAGGTTTAGGAGGAGCTGGCTGCACCTGTGGTGCAGGAGTAGAATTAGATGTTTCAATAGGAGGTATATAAATGCGTCCGGTTCCTACACCCACGGGAGTAGTAGGAGTTGGACTTGATCTGTCTTCAAAATTGTTGTTAGTGACTATTTTAAGATTGTGGTTGTTGCTGGAAACAGGACGAGATTCCATTTGGACCGCTACAGTAGCTGGCGACGGTGATCTCACCGGTGCTGTTGTTGGTGTCGGAGATCTTACTGGCATGGTCGTTGGAGTTGACGATCTGACAGGCGGTGGCGGCGGAGTCCTTGCCGGTGGTGGGCTTTGTTGACGATTTTGATTACAAAAGTTTTGTTGTAGTTGCTGCATGAATGGGGGAGGTCCTGGTGGGGGTGGCGGTGGTGCAAAATCGGATGGCTTGTGAGTTTTATGTAGAGAGCCAGGGTTAAATCCTCCTTGAGGAAAAACGGGTATGGCCATTTGTGGCTGCATTGCTGCTAAAGCAGCCGGTGGTAAACAACCACCTGGTGGAGGACAAGGGGCAGGTCGAGGTTCTGGGGCAGAGGTAACTCCTTCTGCTGCTGCGTTCATTTGAATACGCTTCGCCATACGTGGACTTCTGATTTCAGAGAGGTCTATTCCACCTGGGGTGTACGTAAAAGGCTTTTTGTCTTTCATCATGGCGTTTGCTAATGCCATTGGTGGCCCTTTATCGCGCGGACCGATCTATAAGAATATCAATCATAATTTTATACCAAATCGTAAAAGTTATATAGTATTGCTTATTAAATTAGTCTAGCTATTTTTGGTTGAAGTTATAAATGCATGAAAATTGTACACTCGTAAAAATGCATGAAAATTGTTTCAAGGTTGATATGCTTACCTCACTATTCAGTCTCACTGCAGGAATAGCACCCGAAGGAATAAGTGGCGGTGGCGGAGGTGGAGGAGGCATTCCACCTGTGAGTCATAAACGATCGTAACAATTATCGTAAACTGTTTCTGATTGTAACACTTAAATAGTAAACCATTGTTATGGATGTCGTATCTTACATAATATTGGGTATATTTTAACAATTCTTAATTTGCAGCCCTTGACATAATACAGAATGGCAGTAGTAATCAGTCAGATTATCTCATCGGTGTATAGAATCAGATAAACACGCTAGCGAAACAAGTTATTCTTATTCTTAAGGTTGCAGATGACAGAGATAGCATCGAATAACAATACAAATACAGCGACAATGATAATCAAGATTAATATGCCTGCGCATGTAATTGAGGTCAGGAGTGGAACACACTACCATTTAAGTATATAAAAAAGTGAAGTGACCATACCTGTAGCTATCGGAGCAGCAGAAACTGAAGAAGGAGTTGAAGTTGAGTTTGAAGTATCAGAAGAGTCTATAGAAGGAGAGGGAACTGAGCCGCCTTGTTGACTACCTTGTCTCCTGCAACCCAACACAGAAAACAACATAATGATAATTATTATTACTTTATAAATGCAATGCAAAACACAAAACAGTCTTGTGTTATTTAAGATTATTATTTTCCTTTGTCCATTTCGATAATTCAAGTCCTATTCCATTAACAAATCATATCATTTGCATTCTTTCTTTGTCAACTTGGACCAATTGATATTGCCACTTAGTAAAATGTTTAAAGTCATTATGCACATAGAAGAAAAGCAACGTCATTTATTTCGTCTGTTTTGTTGCCTCTCTAGTAGTACACAGTGGATCGCTGTTTAGAAATGGAAGCGATGTTTTTCGTTGCATAAATAGTAGACATAACATAACAAAGGAAATTATTTGCTCTATAACTGACTGATTGTGGTTTTGACTGAGAGCTACGTGTGCAACTGTAAATATGTGTCGTAGCCTTGCATAATAATATTCAATGGTTATTCAATAAAAGCATTTCTTTCAAGGAATGGTATAACATAACTAACATAACATCTTAATGTATTGTTCGATGATTATGGACGAGTCGTGAGTGACGAACAACAACATCTATAGAAAATGGTGTTTGAAATTCATTGCACATAAAAATTTGTGACTGAACTCAACTGCTATATGCAACTACTGCACAGTTCAAAGACTCGTTTGCACTTTACTACATGCAATTGGTAAAGGACTGATTTTCTTAGTACTTAAGTGACAATAAATTACCAATTTCGACATGTGTGCAATTTGAGTAGTAGCATGCAGTTTTACGGTCAACTTGTAATACAATTGGCATATATTATACTCATTCTCACAAAATGATGTAAATTTAGGCACTAAGTTTATTTGCATTACATAAAATTATTTTGCAAAGAGATGATAAATGAAACGAGGGTGTTCTGAACGTGTTGTGAACATGTCTCCAGATTAAGTACAAGTAATAAAATTCCCTTTCTTTCATCTCCATAAAGCCAAGAAATTATTTTTATAGGTAGTAATTCTGAATACCTAAAGAGTTAAAGAGTATAATAATATTCTGGTCTGGAAGTGACATTATTG
This sequence comes from Pogonognathellus flavescens, assembly GCA_019776165.1. Taxonomy (NCBI): domain Eukaryota; kingdom Metazoa; phylum Arthropoda; class Collembola; order Entomobryomorpha; family Tomoceridae; genus Pogonognathellus; species Pogonognathellus flavescens. The sequence goes on along the minus strand of JABASD010000701.1, from coordinate 20,958 downwards.
TGCTCCATGAATCATGAAACCGTACAGATGAGGTAGGTACTTCATTCTAACAATGGAAAACCAATTAGGCTCAAAGTTTATGCTCTTATGTGTAGGTTAAATAAGAAGAAAATATATTTACAGTCATTCGCATCACAGGACCATAAAATGAAGCGTGGAAACTGCACAGAATCATTGCAGACGACAATGACAAATGGTATGTTCTGTCACGCGGATTTGCACAACATTACTTGTGTAAAGTATTGTAAGTATTTAAATTTTACGATGACACAGGGAAGTACTATTTATTATTACAGTTTAGTAATGCACACTGTAAACTACTTCTACTTGCAATTCTTTTCTACATAATCTGTATACAGTGGAGACTGCTGACAGCTGTGTCCGTTCTAACTGATTCAACCATGCATAGGTGTGTCATGAAGAAATTATTCCAAATACACAAATTATGAGCTAATAAACATTACCAGTGCAATTTTTAAGAATCTTAAATCCTGCCTACACAATCTTGATTCATATTCCTATTAGGTAGCTTTGCATTTGCATGCACATAAGTTGAACAGATTGCATTGAAACAGTTGCAACGACCTAAAAAGTGCCGTAATATGAAAGTACCTTATTCTTATTTTGTACTATTCCGAAATGCCCACTGAAATGCAAAATCCATTCTGAAGATAAATCGACTTTCAGCTGTACTTTGAAATAACACTCTTTTTCTCTTAAATCCATTGTATTCAAAGTCATGACCTTTTAATCTCACTCTGAACTCTGACTATATGCCAAATTATTTATTTCAGCTTACTTAACGTCTCTGTCACTCAATCCTACGTAGAGACTAACAGGGTATCCATCTACTCACTCAGTCAACTATACATGCACCTACTCTATACTGCACGATCTTGACAAAAAGCAGAGAGGTAGTTTGTTTAGAAAATGATAAGAAGGTATTATAGCACACTTTGTATCAAATCAAAGGAAGCTTAAGATGCTGAAAGTCTAGCCTTGTTCTCCCGAGAATCTTGGCCACTTTTGATTTTAACGCTAATTGACAGGCCAAGGTTTTTTTCCTTCCTGTTTCTCTAAGCCTCTATACTTCTTGTAGTACGTTATCTACAGAGGATTGCAATTTCTTGGCTGTACAAAGATTACACACTTTGGCTTGAGTAAATTTAAAACGTAAAAAACGACTTTGGTTTCAGTAAATAGTTTAGATAGTGTAATCACATGTAAATTCTACCAAGTTTCATTAAACTTTGTAAATAAAAGCTTGACATAAGAACTGTGTAAAAATCAATATAGAAAAATTCTTATTTGTATCAAATATAAAAGTTAGATTATTTGATTATTTTCTCTTCAATTTATTTCATTTTATATGTAATTCAGTATGTATTTTCTAAAGGAAATATTTCTTTCAGTATGTAGGTGAATTAAGAGTGATGTTAATTTCTTATTAACATACTTTTTTTTGAACCAGATACAAACACAAAAGGTGCGGAAAGCGCCACAATTATTATAGAAAAGCTCCATTGCATGAGATAAATTACTAATTTGTTGCACATCCTTTCGGGGAAGTACACAAAAGACACATAGGTGCTACATGCATGACATTTAAGTAAAAGGTACATGTTACAAGTAAGTATTTCATTTTACCAGACGAGGAACGTGAAGAAACACTGCACTCGTTTAGTCATTCATTGAACTAGGCATGTTAAATGTCTGTGGTGATTTTGTGACATTATGCATACTCAAAGGAACAGATGAAAATACAGATGTGGATCTTTTCAATTGAAAGTCCCACTCGAGTGCAACAGAAAAGTTGATAGTAATATTAGTCATTATTAAAGCATGTAGGGAATGTCCGCCCATGCAGGTTCATATTTATAACCAATGAACCAACCCACCCTACGCACCAAAAAAGCAATAATATATACCTATTGAGTGCAGCTACTCGATTTGATAATACTTTTACTTTACTACACTTTTACTACTACTGTATTAGTAGTTGGTAAATAATTATCCTGTGTTAAAGCATATTTCTTTTTTACATCTTTCACCACAACGACATACAAGTACCTAACCGACAACTGTGTCCTAAATAAGTACATTTAGGCAGCTAACAATACGAAAAGAGCTATGAAACTGAAAAGTATGACGTAAAGTGTGTAGGAAGAAGTTGCCTTGCTTTCCTTTCCAGCAGACTATGTCTTTATGGCAATTCGACATTTGCAATAAATGCATACACGTAGGTGTGTTCGTTTGAGTAAGACAAAAATATTCTTTGAATGTGCAGAAGAGATGCCGTCATTCTCCTGTTTTCAAATACATCCATAGATTCTCAGCTCACGCAATCGTATACAAGACAAGAATACATTTTATACGTACGTACTTACATCTGCTGTGTAACTGTATCATTTGTACTATAGATGCGTCTCTTACTATTCGATATTATTTTGTATCGTTCGTGGGATCGTCACATGCACCAGGAGCATGGTGTTGCTATCTCACATAAAATTTTCACACATTAGAAGCTCCATGGCTAATTAAATTAACTTGCTTACTCAAACTCAATGCCCTCGCGTAAATTAATTAATTTACTGAGTATCATTAGTGTGCCATTATAGTTGGCGAAGCAAATTATAAGAAAAAAGTCCGATTTCACTGTTTTTCTTTGCAATTAAAAATGTATTATATTATTCGAATGGTTCTATTAGTTTGTATACTAACCAGAATTAAAAATACATGACACAACCATGCAAACTGCAACCCACACAGCAACAACAACAGGGTTTTAAAGTAATTAGGTGATAAGTAAGTATTATTAGGTTTAATTAGCCTTACACAATAATCGTTTCCAGAATCGGTCCCACACCCAAATCTTGCTTCACTCTGCTTGGATCTTTCTGACTTACAAAGTCATTCGCCTCGTCATTGTATGTGGTGAGCATGTCACGATACATCGAGTAGACAAGTTTTCGTACACGAGGATCCGATGTGTCTAATTTTGGCTTCCCGTTCGCAGGGTTGATATTGTTTTTGTGAATTGTAGTGGAAGCAGCGCTTGGAACAGCCGGAGTGGTTCTTAAACCATTGGCGTTGGATTTAGTGGTTACTCTTAATCCCGGCCCAGCCGTCAGGTCGGCACCTCCAAAAAGCGACATTTTCACACAGATCACAACTGATGCAAATTGCTAGTAGAAGTTAAGTCAAGACACACACTGTCACTGTTAATATAAACAACCAAAGTTATTAGTTAATTGCACAACGGAGAATCAATCAAACTTTTCATTTAGTCTCTCCTTGCTGGTTAGAAGGGTAATTCATTTTAGATTATTTAATTTATTTATAAACACATTATAGATTATGTCATCTTCATGGATGATCGTTATGTCATGCACGCTCAGTGTTAATGTTGATAAGAAATAAATAAAACCACATAGTCTATAGTGTAATATTTATCACCGCATACGCATACTTACTAATCGTACTTATCTTAATGTCATTAAAACATTCCATGTATTACGGATCTTATCTTACCTTGAGAATAACACTCTCTGTGTTTTTTGTACACTACTGCAGGACTAGGAACACAGAAAATAAAGATACCACACACAATCTCGTTCTAAAATTGCTTAACACAGAATCTATAATTGAAGGGATCAGTAAGTACTTTTTTATGAAGCAAGTTTTGTCAGTGATTGATTTCATTTAAAACCGACATTATTTATGACAAGATAAGTACACAAAACATTGTATCTACACCGATATCTATACAGATTGTCTTTTCTGCCTTATTTGCTCGTCCGACCAGTTCAACAACATTAAAAATGCACTAATGCCAATATTATTGGACTTTTATGCAAAGTGCATTAGTATTATGGTTATCTTGTAGGCGATGACTCATCTCCTGACCTGAGCAAGGTAATTGTGATGATGATGTAGTGCTTTGTTATTATAATGGGGCTACCTGGCCATACAAATTACCATAAAACATTTATTAGCATAGGTATAAACATTAATATTAAACAATGCAATCATTGGAACGATTGATGGAACTAAAATGAATGTGACTCAACTGCAAAAGTAGAGTAGCCATTCTAAGGTTCATAAAATAATTATTTACAGTATTACATAGCTATTACAAACAAAATGTTAATTTAAGTTGAAGCGGAAATGAAAGAAATACTTCCTTAAATAAATTTAAAATCATGGTTTATTTCCGGGGTACATAGAATCTATTAAACATGTCGAGCCCCAGCGTTGGATATTTCGGAAATTGAAAAATCACTAACGCTGAAATAATAAACCTCAAAACTGAATGCATACTATTATTGTTAGAATGTTGCATCCAAGCAAATAATGCTAAAGTTTCCTGTACCTACAGAAAGTCTACATAGATATAACCAATAATATGTACTAACTGATTGAACTGTTAAACAAAATCCGTCAGTCTAATGAATTTCCTAGGACAACGTTTCATGGAAATACTGAAACATTCTGTCATGTCAAAATGGGTCAGTCAACCTTGCTAAACAAACAATTTAATTGCACATTTGCTCGTTAACGTCCGTCTGATCCACTGAACTCTGTTGTGTAAACCAAAAACAAGTCAATCATTGCGTAACATATTAAGAATTGGTTTTACTTTTACAGATACGTATCGTGTGGGAATAGATTTTTGAGTGCCTCGATCTGCAATCACTTTCAATGGAATTTGTACAATTCCCTGTGTAAAGGTACCTCTTCTTGGCCTTTCTGGGAAAGGAAACCTCTATACATGTATGTCTCACAATTTTTGTACCTGTAAAGACAACTTACTTTTATGTGTACCACTTTGAACAACTCTTACTTAATGAAAGCTTCAAAGTGTCCGTCTTTCTTTTCGTGCACAACTCACATTTTCCATTTCAACTATGAATTTTCCTATGTGAAACGTCTGTTTGAAAACTTTTGTAGCTGTATAGCACACGATCACAAATAAAAATTGAGTTTAAACATTATTAAAGCGTACAAAGTTAATTTCCTGCGTGTATAGTATTTTCGTATTTAGAGAAGTAAAGTACAATTAAAGTAGTAACTAGTAACGGAGGAACTTTAATCAACAACGGCAGACGCAGACTGTTGGTCGTATCGTTCGTCTGCCTTGTCTTGTTGCGAAGACAGAGTTGTGCTCACATTGAAATGAGATCTTAAGTTTAATTCAACGTTTCATTTTATCTTTGCGCTAACAGTACAGAAAGTAAGATGCATATCTATTATATTTTGATATGCATTACATATGTGAACAAACTACTTGTAGTTAAAAGTAATATGCTTGCATATCCCAATGACTGTGTAGTGCTATAACTTATTTTCCGTGTAGTAGTGAGGAAACGCTTCTGTTATTTCTATAAGTATTGAAAAGGACACAGAGCACAAATACAAATTAACGACAAACAGATGTTTTTGCGAAACCCACGCAATTTCTCACTTTAGTTACTTTTACAACTAGTAACACTCCGAGAAACTTTGTTGAGATGAATTTAAACTTAAACTTTTTCGATTCCCATCCTTAATGCTTGGCTTATAGTAGTTGTAGGATGCACTATCATATCATCATAATACTATGTACTATATACTACAGAAAAACACGCACTAATACTACTACAGCTTTAGAATCAAGTAGCAGAATGAAAAACATACACTACGAAATATTACGTTGACTCAAGCCAAGATATCATGGCAATAGTAGTACAAATCGTATAGTACCTAGAGTAGTAGTTGTTGTAGAATAAGCTAAGGTTATATTTAAATTGGTTTCACTTTAAAAATCCTATACACACTCAAAAGATGTTCTAAGAGCAAAAATCAACTGTCTAACATTTTGTCTGTGGAAAAACGGCACACACTACTAAGTTCAAAGCAGATATAAAATAGATTGATGGTGTGGGGAACATTTTCGAGACATAATTCTTGAAAATTGCTGAATAATTCGTTTCATGCTGTTTGATCCTGACCGATTAATTATCTAATCACTAATAGTGCTATGTAAATACACACAGACTTTCATTACATACATCAATTCTGATCTAAAGTAAACTTTAACTTGTATAAAAAATATAAATACATGTACAGACTGTACACATACAATTACACTTGTGTGTTCAGTTTGGTAATTTCTGACTGACTGTAATTCTCAACTGAAATATTCATACAGTCTCAACAGAATTATTCGTACAGTCTCAACAAAAATATTCGCACAGTCTCAACATGTACAATGTACACCATAAAGATATTGCTGGTATAATTGTAAGAATACTTTATAATGACCCGATGCAATGTGAAATGGAAAAGTCATACTTACGAATTCCGCTAATCCGGTTCACAGCTTTTGGATTCAATTATAAGAATCAATTCAATATTGCATATATGAGAGAGATATTCACGATTCAAGGCTGGAAGACCTTCCTGTCGTCCTCGCAGCCAAATGTGGAATGACTTGACTTTTGTGACGCGTTATAAAGTCTTAACTTGTTATTACTTAGAAGTTAGAAGCCTGACTAGGTAGTAAGTTCTGTTAAGCTGTACAATCACATATACTACGTATGAACTTCTTTAATGCACTGTTTGTTAACTTCTGACTATCACGAATCACAATACTCACTTAAGCAAAGAACGTAAATCCTTTCCATTTCATTTTCCATTTGGATGCGACAGTTAGTTAGAGAGAGAGCACGTTATAAGATGCTGCAAAGCATCTTGTACTAACTAACCAGCAGAATTTAACTGCCAACCTGACTGTGTGTAGCTAAATTCTTACGTGTGCTGGCTGAGGGCAGAAAGAATGACTTTGTGTAAAATGTTTGTGCTTTCATACAAGAACAAGAAGGATTGATGCAAGTCCATAAAGAGGACAGAGCGCCAGCCAGACACTGGACCTCACCGGTAACAGTCACATTCAACGAGCAAATAAGGCAAAGTAATAATTCTTCTCGTGTGCTATGGTTGGCTTAATGTGAAATTGAGACCATAAGACTTATGAACAACAAGAGTCTTAACAAATTTGCATTTTTCTTGTTCTATCAGGTGATAATGAAATTATTTATTCTCACTCTTCTGTCTCCATACATGACCACCATAATACGACTCAAGAATATATAATCTTATACCCATACACTACTAACGTGTGGTTTAGTATGTAAATATACACGTTTGTTATCGGATAATTTATGCTATTGATTTCAAATTGCAAATTGGTAGAATGCATTTATATTATTATTATTATACTCTCCATAATAAGGTAAGTCTCTTTATACTATATGCAGGCGAAACTATCATAAATCATTTGTAATAATTGTACTTTCTTAAAGTCTAAGTTTTTAAAAACATTGTATTAAATGTAGAGAATTTGTTATCGTCTCGTTGTAACTAAAATATGATAATCCTTATATTATGTCCTATTGTTAGAGCCGAGACACTAGAATACAATACACTCGTCGAACTTACAATAACAATTAAACTGACAAAAAGACATCACGATCAAAGATTCATATAGATATGTATATATGTAAATATTTTGCATTGAATATTTTATTACCAGTCACGTCCGCACGAATAGCAAATCCAAAGTTGTCTCAGGGTATTCACAATTCACAATCATTTACAGAGGAATGCAAGAAACATTAAAATGTAGGTACTATTAGTATCTCTGTACTTTGTTTAAGTTTAAACAAATCGATTTAAATTTTATTGAATTGCAAAATGGATTTTGCATACTCTCCCATAGTATTTTAAAAAGAATTTAGTCTACTAGGCTAAATCAATAATCGTCAAACAACCCATAAAAATAATTACACACATAAACAGATTGATACTGGTTGAATATTTGCACTGACACTGACTAAACCACAAAGCTTACTCTGAAAAGTTTCCAGTGTGGAGTGAATGGAACACTATGGTAAGCAATTCGTTATGGACTAGGTATATACGTATGCCCACTTCAACAGTCAACAGCTAAACTAACCGTCCACACATTAGATCTTCCGTCCAGATGAGATGAGTAAGAAAATACTTGTCTAATGTCTACGTAATAAATTGCTTTTTTTCTGTGAACGAATGCTTTTTCCATTTTTTAATGACGAGGCTTGCTTGCATTCTTGAAATTGTATGTATGCGTCACCGCAGCAGCAACTGATACTGCTAAACGCTGTACAAGCCACGAGTGTAGACTTCCACACAAATGTAAAGCAGAATGGTATGCTAAGTAATAAAGGAAATTCTAAACAAGCATTTAATAGACTTATATACTACCTGCTCTTTTAGCATAATACTTTTAACTAGACATTGACTGCTAGTAAACACTCACAACTGTATATCTCACACAGGCATTGTAGTATCTTGTTACGATTGCATATCCTCTCTTATGTAAAATCTAATGCAATTCAGTTTTTACACAGAGAAATTCTGTCGATGACATACCAGATATATACCATACCTGTAGGCAAATCGTTCACCTTCTGTATATTGCAACAGAAAATCTGTATTGCACTTATTCACATACCTATAGCTATCTACTTATAATTCTGGTATAGTTCAACATTTTAGTAGCTACCTACCTATGGGTTGTACTTGAATGCATTTAATTTCACATGGATGGACTACGGACATATTGTATGGTTGTAAAAAAGAACTGTTTCTGCAAAAGAATATTTCGTTCTAAAGTAATTATGCTAATCAATGGATGCACAGCTGCATTTAATTCAAAACGGTCTACTCACGTGTGCTAGGATAGATTTCTATCGCGTGCATGCAATTTTTATATTGATACAACAACAGTCTTATACTAGTCAAAAGATATTATTAAATGGATAGCACAGATATGTGTAGGCAGATGTCTCACAGTATTTATTATAGAGGTGTGTGGTGTACGTGTATCGTAGTATGCTAAAAGCATGACAAGAAGCCGGTATATGTAGCAAGCAATTCAGAGATGATGTCATGTTTGTTATGTCTCACTTACTGCTATTATAAGTAGTAAGATACCTACTACTGACTGAAAAATTATACTACGCTTTTGCTTGACTTCATGTCTTCCAGTTTGTAGGGAAGCACAATACTTGTCCTTGTACTGTTGCATGCATTCAATACAGGAAACTGCGTAGGCTGTATTATAAATACGTAAAATCTGGATATTCTTCCTACTAGTCTTCAACTTCAATGCTAAAAATTCTACTCGCTGCAATTTCAATCCTCTACTATTTTCAACTCCGTATTTAATTAAGGATGAAAATGATAATGGAAAATAATAAGATGTATTACTGGATGAATTAGCTTTTTTTCATGTCTTGAATTTTTTGTCTTCTAGCAAGCGAGACGATTCTATATATTAACTATCTGCTGAGATATTCGAAATTCTGTTGCAATATAATTACACAGCAAGAGATCAGAATTTCTATGTAACAATCCTACTTCAATGTACAAGAAGATTACCGGCGCCCGTTGACGCAGCCTTAAGCAACGAAACTACATGTGTATACGTTCTAATATGATTTCTATTAAAATTTTCATTTTTACATGCAAATGAGCAGACAGTTTTAGGAGTTACGTGATGTAGTATTGTAAATGGTATCAGACAATGCAATGTATCAAAATCATCATTTTCTCTTACTAAAGTGTGTTGGCAAAGGATTTCTGTTTGGACAAATGCAGCAAAACACTTCATTGGCAATTGAACACAATTTACATAATTTGATTTCGTTAATTTTCATAAGTAGATGGATGGCATAGAATTTTATGTTAAAATAATTGTTTCATTTATAATGCACTCCATATCTATTTGAGATACTATTTATATGGAATACGTTACTGTACATACTACATTAAAGAGGGAGGCAATATTTTATGCATTGTAGGAGGAATTTTTGCTCATGATCGTCTACTAAATCAAGATGAGATGATGGGAGGATAAAACAAGGTACAGTGAAATGAAGAGAAGCTAAAGAACTCAATGCAACAAAATAAAAAGCCAAATAAGGTAGCTGTACCTTTGGTGTGTTTTTAAAATAATTTTTTATGGATATGATGGGCGTAATGTGTTAGGGATGACTAGCAGTGTCAAGCATGATGTAATTACAATAATAAAGTGATGGAATAGGAAAATGATACGTCTAAATGCTAAATATTAATCAACACTGAATTTAATGACAAGTGGGTGGAAATAAGCACAGCTTGAAAGGAAGTTACGTATTTCCCTGTCAGCATTCAAATCTTCTATAGAACTACAAAGTACTGATAATACCGTTTGCATATTTCACCCTTATCATTTCTAAAAACAGGGACTGCGGGGAGCTCTATCTCAATGGGAATTTTCAAGCACGATTACCTGTTATTAGAAAATGTTTCATTATTAATTAGATTCTTAACGGTATAAGTACATAGTTTAGACTTTGAGTACAAAAAATGCATACACTGATTCACAAATGGAATGCCAGTCTTATGTAAATAGTAGACACATTACTATGGTTCGCTTAACAGTTAACAGTCAACAGTAACTTGTTATAGATGATAGAATGCTTACGACCTTATGAACCGGAAAAAAATCTATCGCATATAACACTGTACAGTACATGAAGTTTTTAAGACTGGGATTATCCCCACAAATAAAAAATCACAGATAAAAACTACTTTCAATTATACTGCCGAGCTTGGTAAGGTAAGATTTATATGAGTTCGTGATTAAGTAATATGTGCAACTGCATTTTTACAGAAATTCTGTTGAAAACCACGAAATGCATTACCTACGTAAATTAAAAAATGGTAAGCAGACCCAGCCAGGATTAGATTGTATAGCACGTACTTTGAAATGAATCCAAACAAAGATAAGAATGCGTCTGCTGAAGATAGAAAAATTGTTGTATTGGGATTTTGTATAAACTTACCCCGCTGTGTGGTAGATAAGCGTAAGGAAATACTGATCTACATTGACGTGTCTAAAGTTGACTGGTAGTTCACAGTTGGCAACAATTGCTTTTCCACTGCTTAGACATCAGAATATTATCGAGTTTACTGAACTTCAACGGAATCACAACTATTCTCTCTCAAAACTTGAAAATCACACATTGAAACTGTATCGTTTTGACTCACAACAGAGTGGTTTGTTTCAAAGCACTCACAGGTCTTTTAACTTTCTTGTAGACACTCAACTGAATTTAAGACGAGCAACTAACGGCTAATGTAATCATCTGTAGCAAGAAGCACTGACAGCAGCTGAAGTTCAGCTACTACTACTAGACTAGACATTACTATCTTCTGTCTGTGTGCTAAGATCGAGAGAAACTAATAAAACACCAGCAGAACTTAAATAACAGGGAAACTCTGTGGTGTGACGTATCAAACCCGAAAAATTTGCAGAAGTCGAAAGTGGAGATAGCAACATCACAAATGTATATTTCTCAATACTAACATACAACACCCAACAATGCGGAATATTCAGAGTGTAGCAAAACTACAGTAGTACATGAATTCTCTTGTGCAGAAAAAATACAATAGCACTAGAAAAGAGTCTAAAGGAATAATTCCACGGTTGTGGTATAACAGGCTTAACCACTCTATCTATACTTTACACAAATTCGTTGTATATATTTGCAGGAATTGCACAAGAAGAGAGAGAAATAACGAAAAGTAACGACACGAAACAAAAAGGTTCAATTAATCTTGTCACAAAGTTGGACAAGAGAAGAGACAACAAAACGCCTGTGTGTTTCTAAGCTCTGTTTTGCTTGCTACAAATATGTTAGTTCAGTAACTTTATGGTAAGCTGTATGGATACTACGTAACCTCCGTTAATTTACCAACAATTTAAACTCTTTGATTCTCGATCAGTCAACAATTAATTGTCATCACTCAACAATAGCAAGGACTAATGACTGCATACGTTTACACAAGCCGTTCCTGTCAAGGCCCTTTGCTCAAGAACATTTTATTTCATGTGAACCGTTTGCTTTTCCTGCTTTGCTATTAAATGTAATAGGCCACACCGTATAAACCTGCAGATTATTGCTCTCTCAAGAATGAGACACAATTTAACGATTATTGACACAGTTATGTGTAGCCAAGCCAAAAAATTTCTTTTCGAAGGTCAGAGAACAGAAGAAAACATTTTTTGTGTACCTACGTAATCCTAAATGTAATTAGTGAAAATAAAAACACAAACAAAAAAATAATAATAAATAATCTCAAGCAATGCACTCAGTTTTCAACAGAATGTTCTTTGCGTATAGTTACCAACTATCAAACTATCTAACAATGTTCTCTCGTGTTTCTCTAGATTTTGTCACATGCTATGCCTCCTGTTCATATTCAATCATATCTCAAGTCTCAATAATATTACGGTAATATGCCACAATGCCATGTATTTGTGATATACCACAAAACATAGCGATTGGTATTCCTACAATTTTAATGTTGAATTCAGCTGAACAATGAACACTCACATCAATTGTTAATTGTATACGTATTCGAGAATATCATCTATTTATACAATATGTTGTGAAAATTATTAACTATCTATATAAAATATTCGAAAAGTTGCAATCATACAGAATAAGCATAATTTCTTGTTCTAAAAAAGTCTAATGTACTCAAGTACACTGTGTTGTTAGATGTCGAATTTTTCTGACAATTGCTATTAATGTACGATTCCGGAGTACCTAATGACAAACATAATGCAATTGAAAAACATGAGATAATATTAATTTGAAATGGAAGTTATATGATACGCTCTACATAAATCAAATTATATCAAACCTTCATTGCCAAAAACTGTTCAGTTCACATGCGTTGATTTCCAAGCACAGGACATAATATGATATTACATTGGCCTTTCCAAACAAAAAATCTATTCTGTTTCCCTTTATCTGTAGTTGTAATCTCTTATAGTTTTTGTGGAATGTTTGGAATACTTCAAAAAAATTGTATCTAGTCTAGTGCAAACAATCTTCGCAAATGAAATGTTTCAAATGCAAATTAATTATTTAAAACACAATTGCAGGTACACTCCTGTAAGAAAGTAAAGCAAGTACAGTACAGCTATGCAATAGTTGTACAGAGTCTCATAGTAGGTACTAGGTACTAAAATAATTTTTAACTTTACTAACCTTACATAAAATTTATTTATGGTAAAACCGGCTTACCGCCAAGGGGCTGCAGCTGCACTTCCAGATTCCATGATTATTGAATCTTAATAAGTAAAGGAGAAAGAAGACACAGCAAGAGTTTCGATTTGATCCGAGATTTAAACAAATTGCGAGCGAGGATAAAAATCTTATGTTGGATTAGTTATCAAAATCAATCACGGAAGATTAAGGAAACCCGAAACAAATTTCTGAATCCAATTAAAGGGTCATTGTAATGTAACTACGATCTTGCTTCACGATAACATGGATACACGCCAAAAGTCACTGATGATACCGGTTTTCCCACAACTGTCCCCAATTCGGGTTTTCTTTCTCCTAGAAGGTTTTCCTTTGTACTCACTCATTAAAGACAAACAAACTTTTGTTTCTTCCCAATCGCAAAATCAGAAATCAATCACATCCAGAACAAGATCAGTTATAGTTTGTGAAAAAACATTTTGTTTCAGTCTAATTCACATTTAGACTGGAGTAGCAACTAAATATCCAGGAAGGTATATTGTTGCAATTAAAGACTAGAAAAACTGCTTAATTGACAACCACCAAGCAAAGTAAAAGCAAACGGGTAAGGCACTCGAATCAAAATTCGGATCGGTCTTTCAAAATCAAAGTCAATTTCGGGACTGTCTCCTTAGCTGTATTCGGATACCTAATCCTCCAGAGCTCGTGACTGCAGCAAGGTATGGTATATCTCCCACATTCAAACCTACACATTTGTATCGTCATCGTATCTATCAACGTAGTATCTCTAGCAATGTAGTAGACGTGTATCCCTGTACGTAATGAACTACTATATTATATGTAGAGTGTAAATATCTACTCCACCATTACTAACTGCCTTTTCAACGCTATGTTTCCAGACCGAGCTTTCTTGTGCAAAATACATACATGATACTATTCCTGTACCTTCCATGGTAAATGTATATTTAGTGTATTATTGGTGTATATATGCTTTTCCGTTTCAATTTCGTAGTATCTTCACCTTCGTCTTTCTTTCTTTTGCATTTGCCATTTGCCTTCAGTCAGTAAAGACTAGCCGTTTTTTGGGGCAACGGCCGTCTATGAATCGGTCTTTAAAAATAGACTGGTCCCGACAAAAGCAAAGACAACTTTGCTTCGAATAGGCGAAAGAAATAAGGAAAACGTAGAGATACAGTAGAAGCGTATAATGTAATGTTCTTTGTAATATCGCCAGTTGAACGAGTAGGTACTGTTTTTAGTGTAGGATGCAGTAGGCACGTTCAAACTTCCACTTTGTCGTTTGTTTCTTTCCCACACAAACTACTAAACTGGTGCAATTATAATGTCACTTGCTGTGTACAGACTTTATGATATTGGCGAGATCTCTACTCATACGTAGTTGCATGATCCTTGTTTCTTTTGTTAAACTTCTCTGACTCAAATAATTGCAAAAGGTCCGCCACTGCTCTTTCTGTCCATGATGAATTTGAAACATTTTCTGTGTAGGAAAGTTATAATTTAAAATAAGGCTTGAGAAGAATAGTACCAGTGCTAACTGTTAACTCCAAGTCTTGAAACCCGACTTGCTTGTGCCAAATTTCAATATTTTTGTTTATCAAGAAAATGAAAGTGCCATCAATTGTGAAATGCTCACACGGTGGAATTTAAGTGTGTAAATGAATAGAATGCATGAAGACGATAAAGATGGGAGCATCGCATGAGAGCATTGCATTGTATTGTGTATATTGAAATATTCGCAACAAAAGTAAAAGTACACATATTCAACCCATCAAACTCGCAAGGAAAGTCGACATTGCAGATAAATATTTGCCATAATCTGTCTTGGGACGCAATGGAATTATTCAAATAGCTTGAATTGTAAGATGAACCGAGGAGAACGCGGAAAGATTGTGGAATTGCTCAAAGTTTGCATTGTATTCTATCCATTTACATTTCAGACTACAATTGCTCTTGTTTTGCGTAGTGACTTCTTAGCATCAGTCTGATGGCGAAATTTTTGCTCTAGTAGATTTACTTTGCATTACATCTGTATGTAATGTATGCATACAACAAAACAGTACAAAAGCAGAATACATATAGTAAAGTAATTCGGGACCTCCGAAACGAAACGCTACAACAACACAAGAGACAACCACGACGAACGGGTTTAAAAATCTGGAAAAGGAGCGAGACAAAAACTACTTGTCTTTTATGCATACAAAGAATAGAGATATAGAGACACAAATATATCCATCATGCAAATTATATTTAGGTACTACGTGCTATAATAGTTATACATTCAATATTAATACTACTCACACACTTTGCACACAATATATATGAACATCCATGAAGACTTTTGCATTTACACTTGCACAGCACACACTGCTGCTGTTACTTCATCCAAAGCCAACGAAAATACTTAGGTTAGTTTAGTTTACACCTTGAGACAAAGTCAACATTCGTGCTAACGGTTGAAACGGGTGACTCTGCGTTAATGGCAGGACTGTTTTCATTTCACGTAGACATTTACATTCTGCTAGTACAAATGCTGAATGCATCTATACGCTTTATGCAGTAACCGTATTTTAATTTCATGCTTATAGTCATATTTAGCCCGTTTTAAAAGTTACATAGATAACTGTGCTGCGAGTAAATATATTTAGGTATTTACATTTATTCATTTCATTTCCAATTTTCACTGAATATTATCATTTAATTCATTATACTTGATTAAGACGGGTATTTCTGACAACCTTGCCAGATACAACTTGCATAATACTTTACAACAGGAGTCAATAACGTGTCGTCTGAATTAAAACAGAATTGCAATGCTGTGTAGCAGTTGAGACACAACTGAAAAGTCGACGCTGATTGTGAATTTAGATGTGACTCTGGAAATCTCAAGTACTGGAACATCTATTCATCCATCCGAATCTTATTCATTCGTTCCACTGTGTCTACGCTGTCTTTACTCACGAAGACTCACTATGCTATGTAATGCATATCTATATACGTGTCGTGTAAAATTCATTTCTTAGTCAAAAGTTACTACAACTGCATGTAAGTGTAAATTTGAGGCAAAGTCGAGTCGAGTCAACTCTGCCGGGTCTATTTCTGGAACCGTTCTGTTGAAAAACTCAAGTTATAGTAGTTATGTGTTGTGTGTGCACACGAAAAGACTTTTAGAATGGAGCATTTAGGATAGAAGACACACACACAGATACTACATACATCCTTCCACACGTCTATGTAGCATCAAGTACAAGAGATGAGATGAGACGATCACTACTATAGCTTTTTCCTTAATATTTAACTTCGAATTTTTGGCAAAACAAAGTAGTAGTTTTTTAAAGATTATAGTAGAGATAGTATAGATAAGATACGCTGTTTACAAAAGGTGGTAAAGCAGGTACTTGAAAGTTCATTTTTAAAAGTCATTACTATACGTTATGTTCCAGTTTAGCAGACGGTGTCTTCCAATTTTACATTTTTCTTTGACTTTGGTTTAAACTTCATGAACGCATTTAACGATTATCGCATTTCGGTTGGGCACATTACAACGCAAAAATATATTTATGATCTGTGTTTTGCCATTGAGCTCTCCTTTGCTTGGAAAGTTCTCTTAGGTTAATAATATAATGCATTAGTGCAAGCCCTGTCAATACAATACATGAAATAAGTTACAGAACACGCAAGCATGAAATTTCATTGCTGTTTTGTGTTCTGTAAGTAAGTTAGCTCGAGGTTAGTAAGTTAATTCCGTATGAAGGTATATCTATTACTTTATTTCGCCTGTCTGCCTTCTCCCTACATACATAGTAATCTTGTAGTTAGTTTTCAAAGTATGTGTAAAAAACGGTGAGCTTGTGGAATATAGCCAAGTTTCTTTCTTCCTTGTCTGGGATCTACTACTCCTGAGACTAGGATCAGACTGTTTGTGTATAACAAGTCACTAAAATCATCAGTAAAATACTACACATTTACACAATCAACCTCAACCAATTTGATATGATGTACAAACGGATTCTCCTACGAAAGGTGCTGAATGAAGTCTCTTACGGCTTTTTACTTGTATTAGCAGTCCCAGCACTTATTGCTGCTGAAGTGCACTTTTTCTCTACTTTCTGCAGACTTAAAAATCCATACTTGCGCTAGCCAAGTCTATGCTAGAGAGTTTTGCTATACCTATTAGTACACTATGTCTGATTCAAAGATTAACTAAAACATCCCAGACAATGTGGCTGAAACAAAATTAGTTACCCGAAAACAAACTTGAAAATGCAATACATTTATATCATAGAACATTATTAGTTTGATTTTCAATATTTAATACTACGAAAACTAACAGGTTAAAATTACGTTGAGGTATATACGTCCAATCAATTTCATAACTTTTTAACCTTATTATATATAACATGGAAATTGCTTAAGAGACGTACCTTTTTTGTTACGTAAGAAAGTACATAAAGTAGAAACATGATTAGTAGAAACATAATTTCCAGAATTGCTTTTGACATAGAAATTGCGTCTTAACGTTATGAAATTAGTGCGAAGCTGTTTTCTAGGAATCATGCAGTGCTGTAGGTACGTCTGTATTGTTATTGCTGTGTTACTTTCTCGACTCATGTACCAATAATGTACCCAATAGGAAACAATAAAGAGTTTGTTTAGGAAAGTGAAAACTGTCCTAGATATATGAGATAATTTTGTCTCAGAGAGTGACTGTTGTTGTGAGTTTCGTAATGAAATTGAGCGGATGTATGTAGGTAATCGGTAACTTTAGTGCACAGGTCAAGTACATTATTACGTTTGTACTGGAGCTATCACACTGTCTGTGGTATGTATACATAATGCATTTGTATTGTGAGCCCTGTCTTCTTGTGCTTTATTATGTGCACCTTAAAGTGCTAAAAGCCTTTTAGATGCAAAACCATCACACTCAGCACTTTACATTGAATTGCTTTGGATTCCATTACACGTCAACACATTTGGCTTTAGGTATGCTTTCTTTGGCTTTATTCAAGTTGTCTTGTCAGTTAGCATTCATGACCCGAATAGTTTGTTATTAATTCACCTATTTATTTACTACGTGCTTGTTAACATTAACGCTGCACGTTATGCGATCTGCGTCGTCGGATTCTATATATTTATTACAATAGAACTCAAGACTTACTGTAAAATGTGGAACTGTATGAGACAATCTCTTTGTGAGTGCGTATGTGTGTGATCTTCATCTTGATTCATGTTATGTGTTCTCACTGTATGATGTAGTTCTAAGGAAACTAAAGTTAATTATAAAACGAGTAGTAGTAGTATTACCTACACGTAAATTCATTATCCATCCGCGTACATTGCATCCCCAATTCATTATTTACCCCAAAACTTCCTTCCTCACTTAATAAATTTATTCGTAAAAATGGAATTGCATACGAGACAATCAATTCTTTGTAATCTAAAAAAGCATGTTGATAGAATGACAATGTTTAATCTTGTTAACGTAAGCTTATTATTTCAACGAATATGTATAATGTAAATGTAACCGAGAGGAAGTTGGCAAGATGATGACTGTGGGTAGCATTGCACGTAGGTGACTTGTGAATGGGAGATGTAATATCGTTAATATTATTCGGTTAACGTCTGCCTGACTTTTATCTGATCTCACAAACATCTTTTCATCAAGCTGAACAATTTTTGTTCTAAAATGTGGTTTAGGTTTCATTTAATGTGTGCAATGCACTGCATTCACTGCATGGACTAGCACAATAAAATATAATGACTATTCCCATGTAACCATTTCAATCTATCTGAGAGAAGTTGGGAAAGGCCGGACCTAAAAAGAATATGGAAATGATGTGAATCGAAGTCATCCAACTTTGGGTTTTCCTGCCAGATGATCCACATTAAATCACTAGTGACTTGTCTTCCTTTTTCCTTAACTTCCGTGAACACAACAGCAGTTCTTACAATTAGTTATAGTTATTTGTTTTATACAATCCACATACAGCACACTGATAAACTACATCAATGCCAAACATGAAGTGCCATTACATTACAACCAACTGGAGCTGCTCTCTGGGTGTAATGAGTTAACAATAGTAGAGTAGATCTCTTGAAGAAGCTGAACTTTCCTTTGATGTGATGTGTACTGCGGTGGCTGTTATGGGATTTTCAGATACCGACAATTGTACTACTAAACTACTCCTATCACTTACTTTTCTATTATTTAATACTACAACTACAACCTACTACTTTAGATATCGAGAAAAGCAACATACACATAAAATACATTTGGTTCTCACACAGTGCCGTGTTTTGGTTTGGTTAAAACTTTGCGATATTATTGGTGTGGTCTCGTCTTGTAGCCTGCGTGGTGCGAAGGAAGAGTTTGTTTTGGGAGTGTTGTTAGTTAAAGTACAGATAGGTTGCAATGGGAAGTAACGACATTTAGTTTGTAAACTTCACTTCTCAGTCAATAGCATGGAAAGCAATACAAATCGTATCAAAAGTGGTGTCAACCGAGGTTAGTTAACTTTGGTTTACATTTAGAATTAGATAATGCTTTCCCATCTCTTCCCTTGTGGCAAACTGAATCTTATTATGTGATGCGGCTGAGATTCGTATCAATAAAAATAAAACTACAGACTCTTCGTCTGTAAACGGATTACTAGAACAGTTCGTAGTTAGACATAGTCATACAAGCAGAATACTATTACTACTACTACTATGTAGTAGAATCAACACATGTCTGATTCTGTTTACAAAACCTACCGTTCCCATATGCTCCTTGACAGTTATAGTGAAAAGTGTAATCAAAAATAGACATAATTTACTAGGAAATCATTATTTTCAAGCGCTTAGATCTTTCCTCTGGAACATGCATCTTTAGAACAACTATCTTACAGATGTGGTTTACTGGGTTATTCTATTTTTTTGTACAGATAAATCTAGTTGAAACTAAAATCAAAAATGGATTTTCCCTAACGATTGCTTTTATTAGCCGTTCCTACCCTACACATAATATTTTATAACACTTGCCACACGACACATAATTAACTAGACTATAAAGATCTATACATGTGGTACACTATATACGTAATCAATAATCTTGTGCTGTATCAACTAGTGAAATTAATTCAGTTAACAGGAATAATAGATGTGACTCAGACAATACTGTATTATCAAGCTGTTTAAATGTTTATAGGACAGTTGAATTGCAAAATACAAAAATTCGGACAGAGAACAGGTAAAGGAAAGGCAAGAGGAAAGGGTAAGACTACAATTAATTTTAAGAATAGACAATTGTGTTAAAATTATAACATATAGCTGTCTCATAATATCTCCTTAATAGTAAATCATTGGATTCATACTTACAATTAAACTTAGACTTACAAACAAATTGTCAAACTTATTTGCTATGTCCAATTTTAAATGAAATTTCATCCAAATTTTGTATACCTTGTTAAGTAGATCAGGTTTCTCTGCATAATGTCTGCATCAATATAAGTACAATTATATTCGGGCAGTATTCAAATACTTAGAGTAATAGTGGGAATATTCCTACAACATGAAGAAACACAAGTAGAAGAAGCATCGTTTACGTTTTGAAAGCAGTAAGTTGTGCCTGTGCTGTAAAGTTGCAAGCGCAGTCTGTCATATAAAGATTCAACTGCTAGAAATCTGCTTGACCTTCTCAATGCTCTTCCATTCTACTTTTATCAAGTGCACAGTGTGGCCAAATTCCAATTTTGGCGGCATAATTAATTTAGCAGAGATGTCGTAGCAAAATTTTTCTTTGACAATGGCTTTATGTTACCAAAGACAAAATATAGCA
>JABASD010000700.1:0-61164 GCA_019776165.1 Pogonognathellus flavescens | reverse complement strand
AACATTTTTTAAATGCATTTGAATCGATATTTAACACGAAAACATTAAATTCGCAAAATTCTAATTGAATATCAGTGTGTAGTGTGTTAAACGTGAGGAACATGGAACAGTTGTATTTATTTATGCTTGGACAATTGCAGCTTTGACTCTGGTAAATGAGCTTCATGAATATCAATTTCAATATCAATATAAATTTAATACACTTGTTTACAATCTCCTCTTATATGTATTTGTATTACTCATGTAACTATAACATGGCTATCTGTAAATATACGAGAAAGACAAAAGGATTTCTTATAGGAGTACATATATAGGAACAACGAAGAAAACAAGTTGGGACATTGAGAAAGAAATAAAAGGATCAATTGCGTTTTATGACGTAGCATTTAAGTGCGTACATCGGAATTGAATGGTTGAAAGAGGTCCGTTTAAGCGGATGAGTGAGCTAATCAAATGACAAAACACAGAACACACAGAGAATGTCTAATGGAAGAAGCTTATCTCTCCTTCCCCGTCTTTTTACTATCAGTACTAATATAACTCACCTTTCAGAAATCTATTCACGTGAACAATGAGCATTTTACTTCAGGCTCTGCTTGAAAACTGCCTGTTATCAACAATCACCGTGTGTTTAGATGACATCGCCAGGATAAGATCGCAAGATATGGAAGAACCTGATTTCTTCATGTGATGTGACGAAATGCCGCGATGAGAGCTCATACGTTGGTGATTTTACTACTCTTTATATTTCTACACGGATTCTCCAAGGACAACGGAAAAACTGGACTGTAAGCGTCTACACACTGTGAACTCGTTTAGAATTGTATGGACTGGGACGTTTAGTCACTCACTCAACCAGAGAGATTCTCTTCTGACAACGAAAAAGAAATCCCTCTCCTCGTTTTGTCGTCAAGTGTGCTTCTGCCTGTTTTAGAAACGGACTCACATAAGACCAGAGATAGAGAAACACACAAACGTAAACAACAACGTAAAAATATTTTTTAAGAATGCCTTGTATGTGGACGGAGCATAAAAATGGGTCAGTCGACCTGTAATAAAATTAGAATGGTGTATTTATAAATAACTTCACGCACAAAAATGAATTCATGAAATTTCTGAGAGAAGTTCTGAAGGAGTTAGTTATAAAATAATACTTGTGTTTTTTATACTTGCTTTATATGATATGTGCTGGAAAATTAAATGCTGCATAAGAAATTTAAGGGTTTTAACATGACCAGTTGAAAAACTGTAAATGAGAAGACGCTTATCTTTTAATACACGGAGGAAGGTAGGCGTTTGTTTTAACGTGATAAACTGTACACGTCTTATCATGAACATTAGCTTCTGGTCTTCCATCAAATTCCATGACATGTGTTCTAATAAGCTGTACATTCAGTCCGGTGGTTTTGCTAGTAACACATTCAGATTTACACGCATGTTGTGAGTTGTACGAGAGGCTACCTCAGTATACTATAATATCCCTACATGGCTCAAGTAGCTGAAAAAAGCGTTTTTGTTGTATACACATAATAATGAAAGAAGGAGGCAGGTAAGTAGTAGGCAGGCACATCCTATTCAAATTTATCACTTTTGCTTATCGTTATGGGAGTCTCTAGATGTCAAGGTATCTTGGCTGTGATTAGAGAGTCACACCTCCCGTGCTGATTTTCACTCGGAAATCCATTTCCATTCTATTTACTGTATTTCATGTACTATTTCTTCTCTTATACAAATCTCTATATATAAAATACTCCTTAACTCATAAAAAATTCCCATGTATAAAAACTAGAGTGGTTTGTATTATTTTATTATTACTACTTGCATTGTAAAACTAGTAATAGCTTTAACACATAGTGCTAACTGTTAACAGACTATGATTTAAGATGTCCCAAATGAGAATAAAAACAAGAGGGGTGGCACAGGCATTATTACAAGACAACTCTTAGTCTTCTTCTTCATATTTGTATTACACACTAATAATAATAATAATATGCAAGTGAAGTGAAGCCAACCTCCGGTTTCTTGTGTTTTGTTCATATACTATACTCATAGTAGCATTTCTGAAGAATTTTTTCTCCTCACACAAAACTACACGAAGACTACAGTGGAAAACAATGTAGCAGAAGAGAAAACATACGGGAACATTTATAATTCGGAGATAATTAAAGCCATAATTAATGCGAGAACAAGATTTGGGCAGACTATACGATGAGAACAGAAAACAGAACACAATAAAGAACTTGCATGCAACTTATCTGACTTACTGTTCTGCTTTTCCATATAGAGAGCATTGCATTATAATACTTAATTCGTACACATAGCGTATACTAGTATATTCTAAGGAACATGAGTTACACATTAAGAAAGGGGTTGAGATTGTGTGTGTGTGTGAGAGAGAGGTATATATACGATAAGACTAAAAACGTGAAGGCGACCAACTGTGCTCACTAAAAGGAAAAGGGATGAGAGAAAGATGCACTAAAGAGGAACTAAATAACAAAACATATTATGTAGATGCATATTATGATGAGGATGATCAGATGATACGCTCCTAGTACAGAAACATACGGCCGACAGATGTTCCCTTCTTCTAAAAACACACACAGTACTAATAATGCACTACTATATATAATAGTTACTTTCATTTCGGGGGGAATTAACTCTTGCGGCTCAAACAACATTACTTATACTCTACAACATGCAAACTTCTCCATCCAATCTCTCACTTTGCAATGTAACTCTCTATCCCTTTAAATTTACACTGCATAAGGAAATATTTGATATGCGTACACACTTGCTATGATATATAGCTGTAAAGTTCTCTCAGGACGTTTACAACCGCATTGATAATAAATGCACACGCACCTTTGTACGATTTGTATCAATATAGTACTTATTACAAGTTTACAAGAACATCTGAATCAAGTAAGTTTGCCCTTGTCTCTTGGCAGAAAATGGGTTTGAAAATGGATGAGACTTTGAGAAAACAGATAAAGCGGGGTTTAAACAGTCGAAAATACTATTTGCTATACACAGCTCCCGTTTGTGTATAGTAAAACACATTGTGAGACTCTTTGTGATTCTAGTAGTAGATTGCAATGTTGTGCCATGTAAATAACAAGGAAGGAGGAGGAAAGGACAATAGAAATAGACAAGGCAAGAAACAAGGAACATTCTAACGAGTTAAAGACCAAAATTCTCCTTTACCAACGTTACTACATACTATAGTATACAATCGTAGAAATATACACATTGAATGACACAATGTAGTGTTATAAGTAATTCGTATGGAAACAACAATCATATACTGCTTTCCTATACACTTACACAGTTCAAAACGTGCAGAGTTATACAAGAGATAGTGTATATACCTCTAGGACACAAAGGAATGAAAATATGTACAAAAGCAAAAGGAATCCATATGAAAACGAGCAAAGTCTCTGGGAAAACATAATGGAAAGAGAGAGTGAGAGTTAGTTTCTCGTTCCGCAACTCTTCAACTGTTTCCTATTACCAGTGCTGTAGAAGTATTAGAAAGTAGCGGGACGGGTAGTACAAGGAGGAAACGCAGTAGTGGTATGGTAGTACATAGTTGCAGAGAGAAGATAGTCAGTCAGTTGAATCTTGAGTCAGATAGTTTAAAAGTAAGGAGTTCGGAAGCGATTCAATATGAGAGTAGTAGTAGTAGTAGTCT
Organism: Pogonognathellus flavescens; assembly: GCA_019776165.1. NCBI lineage: Eukaryota > Metazoa > Arthropoda > Collembola > Entomobryomorpha > Tomoceridae > Pogonognathellus > Pogonognathellus flavescens. The sequence continues at coordinate 57,470 of JABASD010000700.1, read as the reverse complement.
CTGACACAAGTTTGTGCTGCGGACTTCTTTGCATGCCTTCAGAGATGTAGATAAGAAGTTTGCAAGCCTCCAAAGTACAATTCTACAGATTTATATGGCTAGTAGTAGGGACACAATGGGCTATCTTGAAGTATTATTATACGTCCCTAGGCTTTAAACTCACATAAATCTCTCTGATTATATTAAAGTTGACAAAATATTCGCATAAAAATCCTCATTCGTCTCTCTCCGCCTTTCTTCTCCACATTTCAAGACTTTAGGCACACACACAAAGATACTCCACTCTCTAGCTCTCTCCCGCTTTTCTAGAAACTAAAACGCTAGATTCCTACAATTGTACTGTACTTAATATGCGCTATATAACGCACTTTATGAATCTTCTTAAGTAGCAGGGCAGGCATGGTACATATTAAATATTGAGAAAGTCAAATTTAATATCAATTGTTTACTAATCCACTTGCTCTTTCTGTAAAATGGTAACTTTCAAATTCATCACGATAATTTTATCTTCGTGATCCGTAATCAAATTCTTGGTCAAGACGTATCTACATAGACTTATTTTGAAATTAATTTCCCAAGGTTAAAATTATTACGTTTGGATTATTACAAATCCAAATATTTTGTGACTATTTTTACTTTTGTATTTTGTTTGTATGCAGTCTAAAGTTATTTTGTTTTTGAGACTGTAATAAAATGAGGAGTTGCATCTTGGGCTGTTGTTAAAGAATGGAAAAGCTGTGAGAGAAAAAGTGTAAGACACAGGCAGGACATTACATCTAGGAGGAAATAAAGAGGCGGCGTGAGAAAAGATAAACGGGAAAAGGGCGAGCAATATTTTCAGGAGAAATGCAACATCCATTCCTCTCTCTCTCTCTCTGACCACAAAGATACGTAAAGACGATGTGACTTGAGAGGAGAAGAGGTAGCAGCATCAGAGAGCTTAAAGAAAGTAAAAGACCATGGAGAGACTCCCCATATCCACTAACACTAACAACACACATCTTCTCTGTACACATCCAATAGATTATGATTCACAGAGTGAAATATCGTACCAACATATATGTATAGGTATATACCTACACACAACACATGTACTTCTATTTTTATATATTATATATATGGGTAATATCCTTATATACACATAGAGACAGTATAAAAGATTCAGGAGTATTGCATGCAGGCAGGTATAATATACTTAGCATATCGAGAAGTCTTACTTAGTGTAAATTGAAGTACGCGGAGGATATAGGAGTTGTTGCAGCAGTTTTGGAGAGATGAAGTGAGTGGATGGGAGCAGAGCGAGCTGCTAGAAGAACATTTAAGATGCTCCATAAATTTTACAAGTTTTAACGCAGACTTTAACGTACTATATCGTATACACTGTACATGAACACAGCTCAAAGTGTTTAGTTTCCAAACTGGACAGACTACTATCCCTTACCATTCTCCAACAAATACAGATGCATATAGGATATAAATGTATGTGCAGGCATATTATAGGACACAGTGTGTAAAGTATTGCTTTACTAGCACCACTAAGTAATACGAGGGAATACACTCACTTGACAAGAGAAAACTTTTTTCTGTTCTTCTTCAACGAGCTCTCCTCCGCCTCTTCTTCTCTCTCTCTCTCTACGTCTATATCTATACTGTAAAACTATAGTAAAGCTGTGTATGTATGGTGTGTCATGTTCCTATATAGTAAAATGTATTTTTCTATGTATAACACTACATAGAGGTAATATTTATAAAAACCGAAATGCATTGTATGCAATGGTGCAATATATTTGCACTATTGTGTGTAGGGTATATAATGTGGCAGTAGTAATCTTGTGCGAAAGAAGAAACAAAAACATACAGGATAGTCTGGAGAGACAATAGTAGATGGTTGTACACATATAGGGATAATGGCACATGGTAAGAATATAAATAAATATTTCTAGCCATTAATCCTATAAAGTATATATACTTGTAGGATAATTTAGTGTATAGCTGTATTTGTTACAAAAAAGAAATATCGGAACGAAAGCAGTTTAGTTTCTGTTGTCTTGTAGTGTGTTGCGGCAAACAATAATTGTTGAAAGATCTTAGCAACTTCCGTGTAATTTATGTCCGCTCGGTCAACTCAGGTTCTTTTTCAGACGTAACTTCTCCTGTAGCTATACTACACTCAATACCTTAATATTGCACTGCAATGAGCATTATAATATGGATTCACAAACTGACAATGAAACAGACCCTTAAATATGCAAACTGTAATACAGAATTATATTTAAAAGTTAATCTCATATGCGATTGCGTCATTAATTTACGTTAATTTTATTTTATTACTGCATATATTACAAACACTTGAGAAACTAATTCAACATTTAATCACCTATTGTTGCTAAAATGGGATATTAAAAATCTCAGAGCCAAAAAATCTAAAAGTTAACGAAATCAATTTGATTTATTTTATAGTGATTAATATATTCTTATCACTAGTAACTAAATATTTATAAGTAGTAATACTTATATCGGAACTCAGATATACTTTTAAGCCTTTCTCATAGAGACTCACTGACTCACAGCTTATGATAGGAGCTTGACTTTTCTTATTTAACTACACAGCATTTTTTAAGTCATAATTTTAACCTTAAGACGCTAACAATGTTTACACTCTTATTATTTCTTTTTAACTTGCATTTTGTAAACTAAATCCATTCAGACATAGCAATGCCCCGCTAGTTTGACTTTATGGAATGTAGATCTTGGTATTTGTGTAAAGGTAAAATAAAGCTGTGTTTTCATTTGTATGGTTACAAAAGACAGTAAGTAAATGAAGTGTGTGGTTGTTGGTCAGAAAAGGTTGAGCTGGGGTTGAAAACAAGGGCGGAGTAGGGAAAGACAGAAGAAGACACATAGAGATGGCTAATAGCCTTCTTGCGATATTTTAACAATCCTCGCATCGTAACGTCAACCCAACTCAAGATCCTCCTCTTTCATCTTCATCCTCTGTTTTATTGCTTTCTCCGAAAAAAGAATTCTTCTTCAATTTCACCCGATACTTAACAAACCGAAATTCAAAAAGCCTCCCTATCCACACCCTCACTTCTGAAATACCTGTGTGGCCAGGACAAAAATGCGTATAGTAGCTCTTTCATACCTCGTTGTGTTTACTCTTGTAAATTCTCGTATTTTATAAATCCCATCGTGAATTGAAAATCTCCTGTAGTTTTATTCGCCGTGATTTGACAAATCCACTAAATTTCCAGTATTCCAGTTTCTTTCGAATTTATGTACTCCCTTTTCTTTCCTTCCTTCTTCATTGTCTCTCTAAAGACACTATATGTTTTTCCTTTGTTTCTTTCTTTTCTTTTTACGCAATCCAGTGCATTCGAGTCGCAAGCATTCGATTTCCTCTTTTGTCTTCTCATCTATTTGTCCAACGTCTTCACAACACACACATACGACATATGACCCTATACTTTTAAAACCTCCATATATAAATGATACCATGTACTGTTTTTGTTTACACATGGAAATACTACCATACCCCTATAGTAATAGTAAATAACTAAAAATAGCTTCTTTACCTCCTATAACGCATCTGACGCTTTTTCTCATTCACTTTTCTTTTATTTTCAAAGAAAAGAAAAATAAAACGTGGGATTTAGTCTTCTGCTCCTACAGTTCAAGAACACTAGAACTATATTATCGTGTCTCTGTTCTGTTTTTTATACGTTTTGTCCTCGTATGTGAGTGTGTGTCTGTTTTGGAGTTCAATGGGGACATTGATGTTACGTAATGACACAAGACTCTACGCATATAAATACAATCCATTATGTAACACAATGTGTATACGCATTGTACACGTCCCTATATACAAATGTGTAAATATATTACGTAAACACAATTCAACGCACGTATAGAGCTATACTATACTGTGTGTAATAATATTCTGTATACATATAGCATGTTTGTATCTGTATATATTCCTTGTATATATTTGTGTTTAGTTAGTAAGGTGTATAAACTCTAAACAAAGTGAGATGGGATGGTTTAGGTTTGAGCGTGCATGCATCCTTTCATGCATGCATGTGCTTCATTGCGCTCTAATGCTTTCTATCCGATCAAGTGACACTTTCTCTCCTTCTCCGTACGAAAATAAAGCTATTTCTGTACTACGGTAGTACCTACACATGTATTATTTACTGTGCATAATATTATGATTTCTTATTGCAGTTCATACGTGCTAATGTACATACAGAATAAAATTTCTACTTTCTAAAGTGTATTTCTTCTTTCTGTTTTTGAGAAAGTCATTTCTAGAGTGGGATTTTTCTTTCTCTTGTTAGAACAGCTATATGGTGATTCTAAAAATAAAAGTGTTATAGGATCGTCATTGAAAGTTACAATATACACTAAAAATACATTTCTGTGTACTATAATAGGATTTCTCCTGCGTATAAATGCATTACAGTAGGAATAAGCACTTGAATTTAATAAGTGGATGTGTATAATGCTTCTGTTGGCCTTGTGCTTTATATAGCAAATTGCTTATTCACACATAGAGCTTTCTCTTTCGTTGACTTGACTTTAGTGCTTTGTAAGTGTATACTAAAAGTATCAAGTGTGAAAAAATATATAATGAAATACTTTCTTTTCCTCTGGTAGGCGTTAGTTGAGGCAGTTATTGCGTTGCAAGGTAGTACGTACTACAGGCAAGGTTAGAAAATTCTGCGTGTGACTTTTGTATAAAGAAGAATTTTGGTTAGATGTGAATTTGTATATAATTTATAGCTTTCTACTATATACTAAAGAAACTATGTAGGGGTATGTGTGTGTGTGTGGATAGGAAATGCGACAAAAGTTTGATGCATGTTTCACACAAGTTTTCATTTCACTTGACTCGCTTTATGCTTTTCCACGTAGTCGTTGCCTGTATTAGCAAAGGTACGTTACGTTGTCAGACAAAAATTCAAGGTAGAAGCGAGAAGCGGAAAGGGAAACTAAAGGAAGTCGAGAAACTTTTTTCTTCTTTTTCTTTTTTCTACCTTGGCAAAATATACGCGGAGGCTTCTCTGAAGCAGTTCTACGTGCTATACGTAAGATCTTGTAATAGTCATATAAGGAGAAAACGCATTTTTAACTTTCACTACAATCCCTTATGTAATCAGTGTAAGAAAGAGAATTTTCAAGTCAGAGAGCATTGGAACAGCATACGCTTATACTATAGCCTAAAGATGCATATTTTATTCTTATCCTTTTGTTATTTATAAGACGATGGGACTGGAAGGAGTTGGCTTTTGTAGAGATAGGGCTCATAGTAGGCCAGCCGGATGGATAGACCCACAGGACACAAAAAGACGAAGAAATTTGATTGAAAAGTAGTCCAACGAAAGAAAGCAACGTACCTGAAACACAAAAACAAACACACCAATCAGCTTTTCCCTTTCTTTTAAACCTTTTTTGCATTATGGAACCATTCATTTGTAAAACTTGCATTTTCTATCTGTATGTATACTGTACATAATTCTGTAGTGACAGTTGAATATTGTTTGCGACGGATGTCCGTAGGTATAGGTATGTATTTTGATTACAAAAAAATAAAATGTAAGTCTACTCCACTCGCAGCGACAGCAAAAGACAGTTTTTTCCATAATATTGCTAGCATCAATAATAAAACTCCTTTCTCACTCATATATCTGTAGATCCTTTTAGTTGAATGAAAAGGGAATGAATGAGTGAAGGAATGAATGAAAAAGTGTAAGGCTTAATAAAAGTAGTTGAACTTTGGAAATGTTCCTATGATTATTGAATGGATCTACTTCAATGGATGTGAGTACCTAATTATCCATGTTGTATTGCTTTACAAGCTTGAACATAATATAAAGTTTCTTGTGCTCTGCTACTTGTAAACGTTTAAATGACATTCCTAGAGCGTTCAAATTGTTATTCATAGTAGTAAATATCAATACAGTTCTTATTCCTTTAACACGTAGGAAATTTGTCACTGCATTAGTTCACTTTTTTAAACTTATCGCTTTTACCTGCTAGTAGACAGAAATAAATTCTGATGAGAATTTTCAACTAGAGCTTTTTGCATAAATATTAACGTGGGTTAACGGAATAATGGATAAAGTCACGTCACATTACCATTACCATTTACCATATTATACATTATATACATTTACCCGATGTACCTGAAATATTTATTACTATACAGTAATTTTCTAAATAATGTTGTTTTCATTATCAGAATTAAAAATATACCAGAAAAAACTGTTACTTAAAAATACAAACCATGGTTAACATCCCATTTCACTCATCTGAGAGTAAACAGGTACGGCATTAATTATCGAGGATAAACAAATAAATAAAATAACAATAAAGCTACACTAACTGTAGCGGAATTTTGTTTTCAGATATCACTTCTCATATAGAAATGGAATGGTAACTGGCCTTATAAAACGGGAAGTGGTTCATTCTGAGAAAGTGAAGCCGAAAACAGCATTCTGTAGAATATTTATTGAAAAGGAGCACATTGAATATTGAAATGTAGTGAAAAGACGATAAAAGTGTTTGGAATGTTCCATAACGCTGTGAATTTTTTCTGCGGGATAGTCAAGCCACATATTACACCCATCTCCTTCACCAACCAAAAACTACATTATTACATGTAACACTATATACACTCACAATCCCAGAGAATTTCCTTAATGTTTTCTCATCCAATTCTCCCATATCCTTATTATATGCTTTCTCCTTATATTAAACCCATCCCAGCATAGCACTACCAGTTTCCAAGTTTCTCCAGTACTACTTTCCTACAATATTGCTAAGTTTTGTGCGTGCAGTAGTAGTCGTATTTGTTAGATTGGGTCTTTCCCTGCAGTACTAGTCGCATCAGGATTCGCGTTGACTTGACTTGGCGATTCTAGTATTCCCACAGCTAATCCAACAAAGCTGGGAATATAAACTTAACGCTATATATTATATGACAGGAGCTATAAACAGAGCTTTGTTGCTTTCCCTATGCTTTACAGATATATTTATACTGTGTGTACATACAACACAGGCTACTGTTGTGTTTTGTGTAGCACTGAGAGAGATTTTGGCGGCGAACTGCAGAGAAAAGTCATTCTACAATGAAAAGCTCGGAGAGAGAGAGTACAATGGAGAGAAGACGTAGACGAACTCGAGCAGCAGATCACACAACAACATACATAACAGAATAGAATGCAATAACAAGTGAATTCGATGGAATCTTTCGATGTAATGCAGCCTATCAACTATACCTCCTAATATAATGTATATCTTTTTGTATACCGCAGAAAATAGAATGAAAGTCCTACTTCTCCAAAATATAATACACACGTTTCCAACTAACAGACCTACTCCTAAGTATAAAAATAGAGTAGAATGGAAAAGAAATGTATTGTAATGCATATTGCATTACAAAGAGAAGCGATAGTCAACAATACTTTTAGAAAAGGATACAATGCACAACCAAACACACTAAGACTGTATATATCTCAGACTATACTATACCTCTTCTTCTTGTAAAGTATCACATGCTACAGCAAAAAGAAGTAAAAGACCTGGGTTGCATTCGATTACACTATTACAATGTCTCTTTTAACAGTTTAGTCGACTACTAAAGCACTTCAACTCTGTACTCCGCTTTCTCCCACATAGCTAAAGCACACACAAACCCTAAACAGTTTCCATTTCACTTCAAAACCGTATCTCTCTGTACAAGTGCAATTGTTTGCAAGTAAACGAACACCGTGTCTATTCCAACTCTTAAACTATTCCTACTCTACCAATGATACCTATATTCCCATATATATACCTCTACCGGTATTAACTGTCTCTATATCTATATACCTACAGAATGTATTTTTGTTGTGATTCGATCATACTTCGTAAGAAATCGCATATATATACCAAGAACTATTGTTGCAAACGGATATGCATATACCTATAAGATAGAAAATATATGTAGGAGAATCTGTGTTAAGTTAAGTATAGAGAATGATTATGTGTACATACTATACGTGTAGTAGTTACTTGTGCTGTAGGAGTACAAAAGGAAGTAGGGATAGTGAGATAGAGAATGTGTGTTTGTGTGGATGGTCTATTATGAACTGTCTGTAATAGTAAATAGACTATCTGTATCTGTGTATGTGACTACTCGGAGTGTAATCGTGAAAGTTGAGAAATGTTGGACTGCTGGGAAGTGAAAAGGGTCCGATTAGAGCGAAAGAGACTGAGTGAGTGAATAAGGAGAATGGAAAAAGTAGGGCAACAAGAGGAAGGCCTTCGTAATGGGAACGGAGCGGAAAAATCCTGGTAGTAGTTGTAGTAGTCGTAGTAGCACCCGGGTAATGTAGTGGTAGTAGTAGTCTTCGTAGTAGCCACATCATCCACATTCAAAGAGGAGAGACGAGCCAAACCAACACCAGTTGTACTTAGGAGGAATATTCTCTCTGTGTGGTATCTATCAGTATATAAACCTATAGTAGGTAGATATATATCTATCTAATGCTATCCTAGTGGCATTATACACACTGAAAGACTTGTCTTGATTGGCGGAGCGACAAACTGAGAAAAGGAAAAGAAACGAAGGGAAAAGGAAACGATCAGGTTGAGGAAGAGAGGATTGACTGGACCAGTGCAAGTAAAAGAGAGAGAGAGAGAGTGACACGGTGAGAGACTTTGAGAATTTCTATGTTCTACTATGTATGTACCATAGTAGACTTTTGTATAAAAATAGTATACTATAAGCTGGAGAGAATGCCTTTGAGAAATGGAACAAGAAAGTACTAGGTGTAGGAATATTGTTATAGAGAGATAGAGTGGGTATTATATGTAAGAGAGAGAGAGAGGACATACAGGGAAGAAGACGTAGACTGAGAGAGAGAGAGAGAGCTGCCTGGTAGGCATATGAAATGAAAAAAGAAATGAAATGCAAAATTCAAAGCTCTCAAGTCAAAAACAGTTTTGAATGAAAAAGAAAAGAATGTGCTCGCTCTCTTCTCTGTGTAGTGTATGTAGTCCTGAATGAAATGGAACAGACTTTTCGCTTTTTACGGATTAAACATTTTTCTCTTGACGTTTTTCAATTTGTGTGTACACCAGAACAGTACCTACCTATGTAGGTAGAAAAACCAATAATTTCGTAACGTTTTTGATGCTGGGTACTACGCTATATTTATATTGTGACACACTTACTATATTATTATTTTACGTACGTTACTTTGCTATCTTTAGTAGGAAAGAGGTTAAAGAGGAATGAAAGTTTTTCCCATATACCAAAATGTGACTTTTTCAAATTATTATGGCCATCGGAAGAAAAATCAAAGAACTAAGGGAAAGCAGGCAACTAAGAACTAGTTGAAGATCGAAAACTTCTCATTTCCTCATCCGCCATACGCCAGAATATCAATTTTATCAACTGTCTATAGAAGTATAGGGAAGGATCAAATACTATAAGAAGAAGAAGATATCCAAGGAACAAGGAATATCTAAGAAAACACAGGTTCATGCTCATACGCTTCTAAGAAATACATTTTTCCATTTTCATCTAAGTACCTATATAATCTTATGTTCACTTAAAAGCTAAAATTGTTCTGTCTAAGTATTGATTGTAGAAAAGTCACCTTGTACCTGTAATCAATGATTTAGCTAAGTCATACGTTTTCTTGTCACGAGAGCTATTTATAGAAGCTAAGACGAAATAATACCCTTCTACATAATACAGTTTAACAAACTCACTTGAAAAAAACTCACTCGCAAAAAACTTGTAAAAAACTGATTAAGCAAAAAACTTGTTACTTATGTAGAACTAGTATTTATTTAGAAAACTTTTTTACGATTAATGAACAAATCAATGCGTTTGCGATTCAATTTAATCAAGATGGTAAATAGGTCAGTAGGTACATTCATCTCGGTTGGGTGAATACTAAATACAGTTTAGTAGTAGAAGCAATACTTGCGTATACATTACATGATATAGATTTACTTAGGTATGCATAGACACAACACACAAATATGCGGAGATAGGAGAATCATTTTTACGAGAGACGTGATAAAGTAAAAGTATTACATCCTACCGAGTCTTCTTACTCTGACTTCAGGCGATACTTGAACAAGGATAACAATATCTAGTTGCCTACTTTCACTACTGGTATGTAGGTGAATTTTTTTCCCAGCTCCCATGTATTTTTAAATGAACGCACATACAACTGAGAGAAAGAGACTCACTCAGAGTAAAAACTAAGAGACGGGATTATGTATAACAAGAATTTTTTTTAACTCCTTGCTTGCATCTTGACGTGGTTGTAGGGTCTTTGTATTTAAGAATCAGGCTTAGAAACTATTAGCAAACACTGTATAGCAAAATGTATACTTTTTTGTAACACTACAATGCACTAGGTATATAAATAGATTACAGACAGACAACACACGAAGTAATTACAAATTGCACTGCATGAAGTAACTACAAATTGCAATGTGTAAAGTAATTACTATCTGCACTTACTTCATTAGATTTCTACATTTCTATTGTATGATGACCATTGCATAGCCGAATTGCAGGGATGCCAATGGCAGTGACAAGTAAATCTACGTATCCACATACATACCGTACCTACAGTAATAAAGTTACAAAGTATTACAATTATGTACTCATTATAAGTAGTGAGTCTCGTAGTGTGTCAAAATATCTGCATTGTGATATTCTTAAGGTTAAAGATTAATCCTTACACCATACTTTCGGTTATTGTGACAGTGAAGGTTGATTTAGCCATCAGCACCGATGTTACATTTTATAAGGCAAATCTCGCACCAACTTTTCCTATATAAGCTAAACAACTAAAGAACTAGAAGTCTATTGCTAAGACACAATAATATATTTACAGGAGACTTGAGAAATACTATTGATTAATTTAATATACAGAAAACGTTCACAGTATATAGAAGATTTACACCTAAACTAAAATGCATTACGTTATAATATTTTGCACACAAAGCGTATAGTAGAAGCTGCAACTTGGCATTTTGAATCTACATAGAGTGCATAATATATTAAACATAAAAGCTAATGCTGCAAGCTCAGTTTGTACTTAATTTTTCTAAACTGCCTTTTCAGCATAAAGTAGTTCCTAACTGGGAAATGCATAATGCAGACTGCCACAGTGGTGTTACTGTAATAAGATTAAATAACAATCAAAGTTTGAGTGATTTTTTCTGTATGGGAAGATCTCTCTGGCTTTTTTACTTAGCCAGCTTTCATTTACACGGCCACGGCCCTCTCTTGATGCAATCTCTATAAATCCTTAGCAGACAAATGAGTACGTAATAAATTTGTGAGTCAATTTTAATGCACACAAAAAGTAATTACAGTTTACAACCATACTCTTACAAGCTTAGCCTTTATATGCCTCCTCCTTGTGCGATTCTATTAATATCAGTATATGGTGTACACAGGGTGTCTTCTTCTGTCTTATGCAAATATATACGGTATGACATAAACCTTTGGAAGTTGCATAACTTTATTGTCGGATGCAATCTGGAAGTGAGTCTCACAGTTGTTAGCGTGGGTAGATGCTTCCTTGCACTTTTCTCACGACATGGAATATTATTATCACATCTCACGACCGAATCCGACTCTAAATATTATGAGATCTCGTTAGGCACTTCTTGGTTTCCTCTCTACTACTCTTTTGCCTTCGTTTCTACACATAGAGTCGTAAACGTGGAGCATTATATCCATGCCATGTTTTTTAGTCCACAAAGTCGACAGCACATCACATAAAATCGGCTTTACTACATCCTTTACATGTACACCACAGTGTTACTTACCAGTAGTAGTGTAGTGTACCTACTACTACTAATACTTTGTACATGTCAATGAAAAATGCAATCCTACTTAGAAAATAGTCCGACACATAGAACTAAACCACTTTATTTGTAGACGGAGCAACTCTGCACTGCACTGGAAGAAGCAAGGCAGATCAACACAAACCACTCCATGTAACATACTCATACACATACTACAAGTGCTCAGAAAGAAGACTTACACACGCTGACATTTTGTTTAGACTCCGTATAGAAAAAAATACAGCAAAAAAGAGACACAGAGAGAGAAAACATGTCCTACACACTTTTTCATTTGTGCAACGTGATTTTTTTGCCTAAGAGTATTATTACAATGTGTTCTACACATAGACACGTCAGATGAATACAGTGAGATTGGATGTCTATAGCATTGTATGCCTATATAAGAAAAACTGACAATAAGCAAAATGCAAGCTTAAAAAAGAAAATAAGTTGACGACAACACAACACGAAAATAAATCTCTTGGTTTTGCACAACTATTTGTAATGCTTATCGCGGTATAACTATAACACAGTGTCTATATACCTACCTAATAATTTTTGTATCTTACACTTTCAATTCTAGACTCTGTATGAAGTGAAATACAATGTCAAATGAATACGAAGTGGGAAATGACATTCTTACTGGGATAATTACAGTTAAGTTGAAATGAATGGGGAATAAGATGTTCTGAACACTTCAATATACACTTTGGCATCAAATGGGAACTTAAACGGGTATTTTATGAATTCATAAAATTGTATTGTCGGAAAGCTGATGTAATACACATAAAGTGTGGTATGTAAGTATGTAAACGTTTGTTTATAACTTCAATTTATATATATAGTTCTTGAATGCACAATAAGAGTATATATGTAGTAAGTGAGTTGTTGGTGACAATTGGCACTCGGTTGGGATTCTGCTACGAGAATTCTAAGTGTACCTATGTGGAAATTATAAGAGACACACTAATGGCCATTCATGGTATGTCAAATGTCATGTTATCGCAGTAATAGAAGCAAACTGGGTAGTTTACAAAGATACCATTTTGGCTTGGAATGCAGCATTAACGATGAAAATATCTAAATACTATCTTCAGAATGAGAAGACTGCCACATTAATGTATTATCGGAGGAAAATAATTTCAGCTGTAACAAACTGCATTTTATACCATTTCGTGGATTTTGTAGGTACAATACAAAAACTATTCGTCCTATACCACCGCGTGGTATTCATTAACTTCATAAAGCATTTCTGCAAGTCAATGCAAACATATTGAAGGATTTCAATGTAATAATATTGAATTGAAACTAAAGAATTTTAAGTTTACGAATTAATTCCGAAAATACGTTTCCGACTAATCTACCTGAAGTATTTCTGTCAAGACTTCGATTGCATACTTACGCTAGTAAAATATAAATGACCTCATATTTTACAATCAAGTAATTTTTGTTCATTGTGACTCAAATACTTTTAATTTAATTTAAGATAGGTTTCACAGATTACCATTTCATGGTTGTAAATAATGTGTTTACAGTGTCGAATTAACGAGGTGCACATATTACGGTCCATTTCATTCCACAATTATGTTAATGAAAACAAGAAGGTATAAAATTGATTTGAGAGGCATTAACAGATGAACACGGCTGCAATGTCTCATTTATCGTCTTCATTTCGTATTTACATTGTTAATTAATTCAGCTAAAGTGACACACATTATTATTTCATTATCCCTTTTACCTCGGTATTTCTATCGGTGTACAGTAAGTGTTACACTCTATTGAAACATCAAAGGTGACATTTTAATTCAAAATGTGTGGGGAAGTTTAATTTTATGTAGATATGTAAATCCATCCTTCTGCACATTTATTTTAGATGAACTCATTCCGAGTTTATATCTAAAAGAGTTATTTCATTTACATAGTCCTACATGGAAAGGTGTGTGCCATGGCGAGAGAAAGTATTTCATTAAATTAAACTAGCTACACGTATATTTCCACGTCTTTACTTACTGGAAACACACAGCTCTAAAATGCAATCACATTGCCTCCGTAATAAATGTCACCTTAAACCTTAAAACTCGCATACATGTTTACATTATATTATACCTCTCCCTTAAATTCTCTTCTGGTAAAATACATCTCGTCCCTTATTATTACTTTTGTCTTCAGTCGTGGTGTGGTAGAGAGTGTAACTGTACGCAGCTATAAACCTGTAGACACAAACCAGCACAATGAAATACTCCTATCAGCATATCCTCCTACCCCGTATCTCTTCTACAGCAGATGAAGTTATGAAATTTCTGCAGAAGATGTGTACTCTGATATATACATTTTAACTATATCTCGTTTCCACGGTGTGCACTTAGCGATATGACAGCTAAGCCTCAGTTTTCACGGAAAGATAACTGTTCCAATTACCATTTCACTTGTAAGAGTTACATAATATAGCAAACCAACTTAAAGGCAACAACACATCCACCTAGAAATTCACATTTAGATTTTACACGTATACTACAGTGTGTATATACAAAAGTAAAAGCTTATATAGGTGGTATACCTTTGTAAATCGCAAAACGTAGGTATATTACGTATATAAAGCTGTATCTTTGCACTTTACATTGTAATGGAATATATCTACATTGTATTAGTGTGGTATATAAGTATGTATATACTCAGGTCATCCTGTTCTGTAGTAGTACTTACCTTACCACCCGGGTTTTCCTCCAATTCTCAGGGAACAGGCCAACTACTTAGTTTTGAGGAGAGATGAGAGATCTACTGTAGTGGTTGTTGCCAGCGTCAGAGCAATATACAACCTTAGTCGGCTTAACAATGCCATTCTCGATTGTCCTTGCTTTGCCATCTTCTTGTAAATGTATTAGTACTCGTGGTAGTAGTAGTGTGTGTGTGTCGTACTTTTACCATTGTGTGCACAAACACACACTCCTATGATGGTATTTTCTACTGACATGGTTTAAAACCCGAGTGTTTTGGAGTACCATAATACGAGTGTGTTTTATATGGGTGGCACACGACAAAGAAGAACGGACTTCGCATTCACATAGAAATAATCCTATTCATTATTGCAAATGGAAAAGTCTTAGCCCAAGAGTCATTTTATGGATTTAACTCGGCCCTAAAATACTCAACTGCGTCACTGTGTGTATTATTACGCCCGGGTTTTACTTTTAGTGCATACATGGCAATGGCACTGCTTCAAATGTTCAAGGGAGAATAAGTAAACTACTACAGTTCTCCAGACCAAACTACCAACACCAAAGACTCACTAATAAAGCACAAACAACTAACAAGGAACCCTTCCACCATTATTACACAAACTATCTTCATCTTCTATTTATTGTTTCCGTCTATTACTTATTCTCTTGTACATGCAATAACACAAGTACTCACACTATCACTATCTACAATGTCCTTTAGTCCCATACTCTCAAGAAATGAAAGAAAAGACGAGCATTAATATACACAGTACACATACATAGGTACTTACGTATATGTAGGTGTAGGTTTATGTAATGTACAAGAAATTGTAACCAAAGTTTGTATTTAACAGAAATACATACAGTTTACCTATATAGAGAGTTTTCTCAACAATAGCAAGGCACAATAAGTATTTTCTATATACTATTAAAAACACACATGGTTATATGGAGTAGGTATAAAGGATACAATAGTTATAATTTGTATATATGGGGAACTAATAATATGTGAAAGTATAACAGGAAGAAAAGAGCGACAAAAATATCTAGGGTGGAGATAGAACGTAGGTCTTGTGTGTATGTATAAGGAATTTTTGTTGTAGTATGAAGTTTTTTTCAGGGTTTAAAGTGAAGAAGTTGAGGATTTTTGAGAGAATTCGAAAATGAGAAGAAAATTCTTTGAGCCTCCTTAAGTGGCCATTAAGGTTGTTGTTTTGGTTGCGTTGCCCGCATCAAGTTCGCCGCAATACAAGTTAAGTGACAGAAATACTTTGTCTCCTAAGCCAAACCAAGCCGGAAAAATGTTAACGTTAATAGTTGTAATCGCTGGCAAATGTGAACAAGGAGGACTAGTAGGGCTTTTGCTTGTTGTTTTATGCGTGAGGAAACTGCGAAGAACATTTCTGTCGTGTACTTGAACTACGGCAGCAGCAGTGGTATTAGTAGTGCATTATGTTATAGGGTGACATACAAAAGATGAGACGAGTCTAATGCTAAGTGAGAATATTACACAGTTCGAAATTGTGAAGAATCAACTGGGAATGGTAACTGTATATAATTAAAGTGAGTTAGTTGAGGATGGCGACGGTTGTAAAGACATAGCAATCCCTTAACATGGAAAATACTTACATAGACACGTCAATAATTATTGTCTCTAAAGATTTTTTAACATTGAGGATATCTATTATAGAAATATACTATTTACTGCCAGAAAGAAATTAAGTAAATTAGGACAGACATCATAATTTAATACAAGAACAAAAATTTCTCTAGTGTACCTAAAGAAGTAGTTCAGATATAAAAATTACTAGCACAAAAAAATCCTCAGGTTCTCATTTGACACTTTTTATTCTATAAAAATTCTGCACTTTATCATTTATGCAGTTATCCATTTTTCGTATATGTCTTTAGGTATGGAAACATTAACAAATTACAATTAGCAGTTATGTATCTTCCCTTTCAGATGGAATGAGTAAACTATTTTATTTTTCTCGTAGCAAATTATTTTAGGTAGAGATAAATAAATATTTACGTAATATGTTCTCAGTATGTATTTACAATGTGAAACTAAAGAAAAATATTAATAACGTAACTCACATAATGTCTACTTAGTTGCAAAACTTTGACAGAAACTCTGTGCAAAAAGCATAAACTTGCATGATCCAGTTTCCTAGTATTGTACTTATTACATATTTTATATACCATGCATGACATGTGTACATAAAGAAAGGGAACTTCGCAGTGCAAGCTGCTTAGTGCTTGGTATACCATTATAAACTGCGTTGGCTATAAATAATCGATTTGTATGCTGAAGCATTCGTAATTAAAGTAATGAAAATTCTATTTCGCAACAGAAGTGGGCCAGGCCAATATGATGGAAAATAATATGCCGTTTATCAACTACAAGATTTCGCAACCCGTCAGTCACGATGCAGCAAACAGTATGACTATTTATGACTAACTTTCTAATTTCATCTTTCAAACTATCAAATCTCTTCTCTGTGAAGTCAGGACTAAAATGAATGTTGTTTTTTGGAAAATCTGTTCTCGCCATGTCTGATGTATAACATGTTACATTTTGGCGTTTATTCACAGGTGTTACTTAACAAAACGAAAAATCGGAAGTTCATCTTACAAAACATCAAAAATCTGTCAAGATAACCTAAAAAATCAAATAATCTTTTCGCAGGACCTGCCAGGGCCAGAAGTACTCTTGCAAAAAGAAATAGATCTCTAAAACTTTCCTACACGATTTCACACCAATAAAGAAATCTCTATTAATGTCGTCATCACATTTTCATCATAATCACATTTCAGGACATTTCAAGTTACCCTTAAGACTCTGTGCCTGTTTTTCTTCAATTTCTTCTTATAATGATATACGATAGACTATAGTAGAGCAAAGTACACATACGTCCACATACGATAAGTAAAAATCTCTTTACACCATTGCAGTTGCTCCTAGTTGAATTTTTACAGTGTGTGCATCGTGCAAGGCTTTTTTATATTCCAGTATCCATTGGAGTGGATAGGGAGAGTGTCCATCCAAAAAGAAAGAGTGATGGAGGATATTTATCCATTTCCGGCTTTGACAGTTTCTTTTTATTCCAAAGAGCACACAGGGATTCCCGCGAGTTTGGACGTCAAGACATCAACTACTTCGGCCACCACCACCACCACCACTAAACCAACACCCCTTCCTCTTATACAACACGAACAACATCGTTTTACGTAATAAAATTGCGTATAGTATGATCTGTACATGTACAGAATGAATTCTGTGCTACATCGCTATGTAAATATAATGGCCGGTAAGAAGCTTGGCTCAGCTTTCTCTCACACATCATCACTTTTCCATTCATTCGTTGATTCTTTGAAATAATCCGAGTATTCCCTCACATTTCCACTTTGTGAAGACGAGAATCTGAAAATATTTCTCGTCTATTTGTTTGATGTGTTGTATGTGTTTGGAAGAAATGAGGATTTTTGGATGTTATATACGGAAGATGATGCAGGGGGCTTTGGCTTTTGTGTTATCTTTTTCTCTCGTCCATCAAATAGATGACCTCTCTTATTCTCTGATTATCAGAAGAGACATTTCCGACTCAGAAGGACGCCTTGACATCCACATCATCCCCACCACTGCACCAAAAAGCAACTCCTCATTTTCTCCCTTCCATTCAACAACTACACGACACTTGCCCACTTACATACTTAACTGCGTAGTCAAAAGCTAAAGCCCCAACCGTTGTTGTCCTGACATGTCCGTCCACCCCATTCTTTTTTGACATCAGAAGAACAGCGGCTTTCTTTTCACTCAAAAAATCTTCAAGTGTACCGTGTACTAACAATAAGTAGGTATATATATTTCCTACTGTATACCTTAGAGACACACACAGCACCCTATTTATTTGGTACTTCTATAATACCCATTGCACCCTGATGTTAATATTTGACAGCAAACAAACGAACGACGACTCTATGTCGATTCTTCCTCGTCAAAAATTTACCGCATCCGTGTAATGCTCGATAATACCCGAAGAATTTCAATGTCCCGCATAGGTATAACCTATTTTGTATATAGGAAAATGGAAAAAGTGTATATTGTGTATTATACCTGATTTATTTTAAGTATATGGGGAAACTAGTAGGAACACTTTATGTAATGTGGTGTGTTGGTTTATATAAAATATGAAGGAGGGGAGAGAGAAGGCGGAAGAATACTTATGATGACATTCGAGATGAGAAAAATAAAATGATGTTGATATTATTTGTAAATGATGGACGGACAGACGATGACGACGGGATGGGTGGGTGGATTATTCGCTTGGCTTGGTTTTCAGTTATGTACTTCCATTCTACTACTATATGGTAAGTACTGGTAGAATGACGACACACCGCAGAATAAGCAGGAGAAGAGTGCCAGTCGGTTCAAATCGATAAAATAATATGACATAAACCCTCTAATCTTCTCTGTGACTGATTTATAGACATAGACGTGGAATATTGTCGCTCTCATATCACAAAATAACTAAGGCATGTCTCTGTGCATCTTCAAACTTGAGACTTTACTTTACGAGTGTGTATAGCATTTTACTTTTAGTTCAAGCTTTTAAAATAAATGATTATATTCTTTTTGTCTATAAGGCAGGAGATTCATCGAGCGTGGCAGAAATATGTATTGAGAATATGCACAAATATTGCTTTGTCGCTGTAAAATAAATTTGCCATTATGCACGGATGTTTTCTTTGCAAACCTTGTAGTCCTCTTTGCAAGAGAGTCGATGAATGTTTTCAATTTTGAATTTCCTTTGTCACCCTCACGAATTTTAGATTATGGAGAGGAGGAGGAAAATACATATACCGACAGAAAGCACGAGAGTGGATCAAGATGAATTTAGTTGTAGACTCCAGAGAGGCAGAGTCTTATATTATTTGGTAGTGTATCATCACTTGAAATAATATTCTCTTTCATCTTCTGATTGGGATTGATTGAGTGGATCATTTTATGACGTGACACAGCAGCCAGGGTCGTCCCTGTAATATTTTAGAGCTCAAGTCGAGTTTTTGTATTAGTAATAAGGCATAGCCACAGTAAAAAGAGTGGGGGAAAATAAGGGCCACGTTGATACGTTCCGTATAGAGGGACTAACTTAAGTGGTTCATATTATTTACTATTTACAAGTAGCAATCCAAACGTAATCCTATAGTTTACACAAGACTCGTGTACACAAACAACAATTTCTGCTTCCTGTATTAAGTAATTGAGAAAAGAGTATTTCCCTGTAGCACTTTAAAACGGATTGGAAATTTTTGCGGGGATGTTCCACTTAAGAAGCCAATTTGAACGTAAAATAAAACTAAAAGAAGACAAATCAATTTGTAGAAACCCCTTCAACGGGAAAATGTCAAAGCAAAGAGGACAATTGTGACAGCCACACTTGAAAAAAACATTTTATTTTACTTTCTGACTAGGAATCGAAAACACTAGAAGTCAAGTTACTTTTTAGTACAAACAATGTAACTAGGTATATGTATCTCTTATGATGAACTTTTTATAGTTTTCATCTGTAACCATAATTAAAAAGATAGCAGTGATTGCTTTCATACTTATGACTTCATGGTTAAAAGTAGGTTTGAAAATAATGAACTCAATTTTTAATTTGATTAGTTTAGTCGGTGTGTTTAATAGTGAAAAATATTTCTTGTACATCCGGTGGAAGCATGAATATTCATTCAATATAATTACACTTTCGAGCTTCCTATAAGCTAAAAGCTAGCTTGATCAAGGTATTGTAGTTTTAAACTTGGTTCGTTAAACCTATTATTACAAAAGAAACATTTTTTAATATTAACGTGTGTTGCTCACTGTACATTAAAAATTAACCTGAAAAAGATTATGCTAGTGATAACTATTTTCAGATTAACTGATCCAACAGTATTTATGTTCCAAATTGTAAAGATAATAAATGTGTAAGCAAAAAAGCTAGTTATTATTTGGCAGTCTGAAAATAATTATGTTTTTCATCAATTGCAGTTCAAATCGCTTTAATTTTAGGTACAGGTTGAACTGACAAGTCATTAGGTCTTATTTGAATCCTCTTGAATGAAATGCTCTCAAGTTCTTCTGGCTTTTGGTGCACATCGTTCAATTTACCAGGACAAATACTTAATACCTACTTATACACTTTGCCCATCATCTCAACTCCTCTCCATATACATAAGTGCATACTCCTTCACTTAAGCTATACCTCGATGATTCCTATACAAATACACACACATCTTTTCTTTCTCTCTGTAGCTACAAGACGTTTGTGTGTGTACCATTTGAGAAAATTGAAGATGTACAGAGATAGAGAGAACGATTCGACACGAGGGAATGAATGTAAAAAGTAAAGGAAGTGAGCTACTGAAGATCTGTATGTGATCTCCACTCAATTATTAAAACGAAGGCGAATTGCCTTCTTTTTTATTTCTACTTCAAATTCAATTCAATTCAATTGCCATCATTTCAACTGCCTCCTCAAGTCTCAGCCCTGCCTGTTCATATCTTCTCCAACGATATTCCTATACCACACACAGTCCTTTAGTCCTTTCCTTCCCATCATGCCGTCCTAAAAAACCAAACCAAACTTAACCCAAGTAAAACTCCGCACCGGGTACAAACCACATAATATTTTATAACTTAGCGTTTCAAACCCACCACATACTACCTACTCAATTCAATTCAATTCTAAAAACCATAATACAATAAGAACATATCAGAAGCGCACACGAGACCAAAAAACTACAACATGACGTGCACGTGGCAGACCAGATAGGTAGCTTACTTACATTAGTAGTATTTTCATTCAAGTATTATTTATAACCATAGAGGTACCTCTATAGATAGGTAAGTAAAAAATAGTAATCCAATACTACTACATGGGTACATAGATACACCTATGCATTTCCTTTTCTTTGAAAATACCTTCAGTATCTCCATGTCTTTGTAAGAAGTACAAATGTTCATGTCATGTCCAATCTCATCAACTTGAGCTTGGCTTCGTTTCCTTTCTCGTTAAAATTGTTTCATTCACACACAGTGCAAATAACAAGAACGTCAGCTGAATTGGAAATGAATGGAATGTACCGTACGACGGACATTGACAGTTTCTTCTTCGTCATCATCAAAAGCAAAGTAGACTGTTTAATTTTGCATGTGTGTGTAGTTGACATAAGCAAGTAATAAGGTATACATTGCAATTAATGTATTTTCTATTTCACAGAGAACGCAAGCGGAAAGCATACCTTCTTATGATTGTAAGAGAAATAAAATTTAGTTACAAAATTTTTAACAAAAGTAATTAAGCCTTGTCTATTATAATTACCTGTAGTTTGTGCACAAATAAAAGTAGTAGAATTAAAAATGAGTAAAATGGAAATGACTTGATTGAGTAAGCAAATTATTCGTGAAATCGACTCAAGTGGTATCTCTTTAAGCTTCATAAGTAAATGCCTACTGAATACTGACCGTACTTACTTACAATTAGACATGTACTGGGTTACTTGCGTGCAACATTGATAAGTACGTCGATCATGCAATGTGAATTGAATTGTTAATTGAAATCAAGGAACATGTCCAACTTTTCTCATTGAATTTAACTTCGCACTGAGACTGGCAAGTTTTAATTAACTCTGTGTCAAAAATCCAGACCAGGGAGATCGACATTTGAAATTTTCAACGAATTTTTCTCGGGATTTTCATTAAATTAATTGCGGTATTATGGACTGCTGTCAATTTTCTGACATTTACATTAGGCGTGTATTGTTAGCTTGCATACTAATCAAGTAAAATCTTGACAACATAACGTATACATGGACGAATTAATGGAGCGTATGCAAATTATAGAGTTTTGGGAAGAAATCTGGAACAGTTTAATCATTCTGAGTATATAATCTATAAATAAAACAAGGAACCTACTTTTTTAACACAACCTACACTTCACTCCCTACTTCATTCGCTTGCATAGAAAAATTAAGTCTAGGTATTGTTCGGCCTAATATAGTTTTAAACCGCTCTAAAATACTATTTACGTAAAACAATGCAAAATCCATATGTTACCACAGCTTAAGAAATTCCGGGTTCACAATTTGTGTAACATAATGAAATATCTAGAAAGGAAAAAGCTGCATGAGAAAACAAAAGAAAAATAAGAGACAGGACCCGCAGGGCATTTGTTAGGACTACTTTGTTTTATTTCTATGGCTTTGTAAGTACATGCGTGGGTGTGGTGACAGTTTTGTGGATTATCTTATGTATGCATATACCACTAGAGAAGGAACGTGGTAGTATACAAAATAAGCAGGTATTTTTATTTCGCATGTATTTGCATTGATGACACTTGTACAGAAAGTTATACATGAGTGGCAACACACGACACAGAACAGAACCTCTTCATTTCAACTGGCCTTCAGATTAATATTTCCACCCTGTTAGTTTTGGATTGAAATGTTATTTATGACGAGGTACGTACTCTGAACTACTTATGAGTATAGGCTTAATACGTAGCTTGAAAATTGTTGTCAGACATTTGCAGTTAATTAAAACTAAAACATTTCGTGGAAAAGCTCCATCATCAGTGCTCCATTCACATTGACAAGATTATTAAAAGCTCGCGTTTTCTTCACCGTCTCTATGTTCCTATATATTATCAAACGAGAAAATACAACGCACATGAATTCCATATAAGCATAGGATATTATTATATATAGCTACAAGGAAATGTAAATGAATCTTAACAATTTAATATATAGTAGCGATCAAAACATACGCAATAATGTATGCGATGAGTTTAGTCTTCAGTTCGGGAAGATTGTACAAATCAATAATGACTAAAATATCCACTGCGTTTTCCGCACATAGAATGCAAGGAATTTTCTGCAGGCATTTGTCCTTCAAGCTTTTAATGTCATACATATCAGCTATTCTTAACAAATCCAATGTGTGTCCTTCTTTCGAAGTTTCCAATTCTCCACTGCAATTTTTTTTAATCAGATTGACAGCTTTTTAATTAATTCATCATGTCATGGTATAATCACTGTGTTAAGTTCATTAGGTATTTCTGTACTCTGTATAAGGTAAATATAATTTGGTACCAGTAAATGTAGTGTAACATTTCTTTCACTATATCGTCTTCAAAATCATTAATCTCAATAACTCCGCTGATGGCTTCTGTCATTTGAGTTTGAAACATTGCAGCAAATACAGAACTACGTGCTAATGAAAAAACACATTCATTACTGTAAAATATTAAATATCCTAATTACGCAGTTAGTTATCTATATCTGCTATTTTAGTGTAATAGCAATCTTTGTTAAGACTAAAATAATTTAAAAAGGTTCAACCTGACAAAATGGCTTTGTGAGCTTTGAATTCCTTTGCAGTAGATGTGGTTATTACAATGTCATGAAATGTGGAATTTACAAACAGTTTTTTGAAATCTTCGCAAAGATCTTTTTCAGGAATAACTTCTATAATTTTGTTATTGCTTTCAGTGTGATTTTTTAATTCTCCGTCTAGCCAAACTTGACAATGGATCCGTAACTGATCCCCGTCTATGTATTTGTTGTTGGCGTTTGTTAATTCGTCAATTCTTAAAATGTACTCCTTTTGCCCAAACTTTTGTTTTAGAAAATCATGTCTTTGCACCTGATTTCCTATATTCATAGTTATAATTATAATATTCTAAGATTCATTCTCATTAAATTTTTGCTGTTTATGTTTAGTGCATACCACACTGTTTCAAAGGTTGATTATTTGCATCCAGCAAAGTGAATTGATAGCCGGCAATTACATTGTCCCCGTTATTTTTCTTGCCAAGGCTTTTGAAAACTAAATACAGTGACAGGTAATAATTGCCTCCAAATGCATCATGGTGATTTAAGTTGGCTTGCAAATGCCTGTATTGTGGAGTTTAAAACAAATTATTACAAATAAAGTAAGTCTGTATAAATTACATGTAATTGTCGATATTAGCATTCACCAGGTATGTCCGGATGTTTTGCCTCCCTTGAAATCTGAAGACGTGAGACATGAAGCTTCGCTTCTTGATAAAATATGCGAAATCCCATCGATATTCCAACAATGAGAAAATGTTTCCTGCCTAGCCTATAAAATTATCAATAGTACATAATTCTATTATGTGCAATTTTTTACCATATTATGTTAATATTTATACGAAATGTAATGAAATACTATAAATGAATGTGATTAGTGATTATGAACAAACCGTAGTTGTAGTCCATGAAACAACCCCTTTAAAATCACAAGAGTTGGATTTGTCTTTTGATGATGCCATATTACTTGTTTCACATGTATTTAAATTATGATTTTAACACAAAGAATTGCGAAAAATGAATAATATTAACTTACAAATTCATTTGTTCGTAACACTTGCAAGTATATTTTCTTGCGTAGACTAACAGTAATAAATGCATAAAGCGTTAGATCATGAAAGTCTTATCTTACTTGATAATGATAACGTATGACAGATAAAAAGTTGTTACAAATGTCACGCTTGAATTATATTCAATCCTTTCCTATTGTAACTATCTGTATGTTTATACAACTACTCATATAGGTAGTTTTATCAATTTCAATATGAACATATCCATCTGAAGATATTATGACCTAGAGTAGAAAGATAACTGCAAACTCCATACCGTTATCATCCTTGTCTGCGCAGTAATATAGATGAATACAGTACAAACTATCCACTTATTTATTAGCATATTGCATATTGGTCATTTTTTTTTATTTTAAGAAAATATCCAGCTTTATCTTCTACACTTAATGAATCACATTTTTGTAATCCATATTATTTTTGTCCATTTATGCAATAACATGAAATGTGCAAATGTATTAGCATTAATCCAAGCATGGATTTTGATTCAATATATTGCTCTATATAACTAAGACTAGATAATTTATTGCAAACTACAAGGAAAATTATTAAGTTAATTGTCTTTGTACCGTATTAATCCTGTGATTTGCATTAAAAAATTCCACTTCTATATAGTATAACGGTTGCGTGAATTTTTATTTACTTCAGCAGAAACAATTGACTTTAAGGCTGATGTGTAGTTTTGCATTTCCCTACCACCTATGTATAAAAAAGAATCCATTGAGTAATGTAGATTCAAAAACGATGATGATGATTGTTCATTTCTATACGTGGTACATTTGCGTGTATCTCTACACGAATCTTCTGGGTAGTGAAAGTACTACATAAAACAGTAGCTATATAACATACTCTCTTAAACCCCAGTAAAGTGCATGTATTTATACTGTATTGTATGTACAACTGGGAAAGTACAGTAGAAGGGTTGCATTTTGACTTGATGTGTTGCAAAGATGAGATAGGGCTGAGAGAGTACAGTTTACAGTGGGATTGTAGTTTGACTTGTGTTTAGTTTTTGGTGTAGAGTGTGTGTGCATTCCGTGCATATAGAGCGATTGTTGCCAAAAAAGGGAATGAGAAGCGGAAGCCATATAGGGCAACACATTTGTCATTCTGTGCACATTCCAAGTCAAGGGATCATATCAACATCATCATTATAATGGCTCACCACCATCCAATATCAAACATCATTTTTGCATATAAATAGTCACTGAGAGTGTCTCTACAGACTTCCCTTCTCCAACATCCCACACTCTCCCGGCTCTCTCTCAGGCTCTCTCAACAACTCCACATTTTCAACTCAATGCCTGTCTCAACAACTAAATTTCTTGGCTTTGCTTGTGCTTTCCTTTGTCCGTCTTTTCTGACATACACATGTACTTGTACTACTACTACAACGTACATTATACACAACCTCGTATAATATACTGCAGAATTGTGTCTTTTTCCTTTCTCCAACGCAGAAAATGCCAAAATACATCGTCACAAGCTTACCATAATACAATACGACATCTTTTCTCGACTTGGCGTGTACTTAGCCCTGTTAGCAACACTACAACCCACACAAAACTGACTGGAACTCTCACAGCTCTCTCCATATTACACTTTTGTTTGCATTTACAGTAATGTAGAGCTCCTAGTCCTAGTACCAAAGCCTAAAAAGTAAATATTATGTATTTCTACTGCTGCGAATTTGGTTTTCACACAGAATTTGCTTACTCTTACGTATAACATGTTTTTACTGTTATATTTTAACTAGTCGGGTGTTTTTCTAGGGTGAACAGTACACAGAGTTCTTATTTTCGGTGTTTAGTAAGTTTTTAGTGAGACATACTATATATAAAGGTTGCGGCTGTGGATTTCCAAGTAGTAGGAGTAGAAGGTTGTAGTATGTGAACTTGTTCTGTCTGGGTGACTTTTGTGTTCCCTATTTTTCTTTTCAGGAGTCTCGACATGACTTTGACTACAGTGAGTTACTTTACAGTATTATTACCGTATAGTAATGTGTGTTATGGAGAATAAGAATAAGAGAGTACGAAGAAGTGGAGCTTAAGCATCCATCCCATTTCCAGAAAAGTTTGCAATATTTAAGACTTCACATTTTATCAGGGCAGCAACCTACGTGGCCTTATATTATAATATCTCTACTATGAACAAGTACACGATATGCCATGCCACAGTCTATTTTCACATTAGCTACTACCACGACTGCACACACAAGACACAACAGTCTTTTCTGGGTATTCTTTAACATTTTCTTCGTGCAAGAACAGTTTCAAGAAAGTACAAGTGACTGGATGAGTTTGTCTGTGGGCAACTGTGGCATCTCTTTACTTCCTTCTACACAAAAGTCTGCAATAGACTCTTTACACTTACACTCCACTGACTCGACTTTCCAAAATATTCACTCGTTCCTTTCTCGCACTACTATAAAGAATAACAGTAGCAGCTACACAGATACTACATTACATTTCTGCAGTGGTAGTATATATTTTATATTTATAATACACGAAAAGGATATACCATAGGAGTATTGCTAGTAGTTGTGAGAACTACAGATACGTAGAGAATTGGAGGAAGCCGAAGAAAGATGTTCGTTTTATTATTGCCCCTTTTCCTGTCCTGTGTGCTTCCTCCTGCCAACACTTTATCAACTCTGTCTCCAAGTCACAAGAAAAATATCTTTTCTTCCATGGTCTCAACCGTTGCATCCACACAGAGAGACACAGAGTCTGAAAGAAGAGTCTCACTTGCCCTGTCCTCTCTCTTCTTGCTCATCTTCATCTTCCCCACACAAAATATTCCGTTTCATATCAAAAGATACAGAAAAGATGTTAATAATATTTATAAACGCCCTTTCAACTACTTACTGTACTACTGTCACAACTATTACTACCATTGTCTACGAATATATTCCAGTAATAGTTCCAGAAGAGTCGCAAGCTCAGCCAAACCACAAACTGCCTGGCTTTGCAAACTATTCCTCCACAGAAGTCCCTGCACTCTGTCCCTACTATAGTAGTATAATATAAACTACCATGTATCTGTATATATATACTACTCAACAGCATTGTATTTATAGCCATTATATTTTACTGTGCTTATTATATACATATACATAGTAATATACTACTACACTAGAGATGCATAAAGAGTAAAGACAATGCACAGAGAATAAGAAAACCTTTTAATCTCAAGAAAATAATATTTCCACACTATATATTTATATTAAGTACATATATAACTTACATACCTAGGTAAGTAACATCATATACTTATTACTTATATAGGCTAAAGTGTCCTGGTGGTATATTTCTACTTATAATGGTGAAGAAGGCAGTTATACTGGTAGATGTATAGTATAGACTAGAGGCAATTCTGGGAGCCAATACTGGTGAAGAAGAGCAGTAGAGTAGAATAAAGGAATATTCAAATAGAATAAATCTGTTCTAAAGTCACGTTAAGCCAAGTCAAGTAATGTAACCGCAGGAGAGTCGACGACGACGACAAAGAGCCAGCAGACTGTCACTGCAACGCTGTGTTTCCTTATACATAAGGAGACTACTACAAGTGTGGAAGGAACGCCAGTTGTGTGCATCAGATGAGAAGAAGAAAGCAAATTCCCAATACACAAGAAATAATACACGCAAAACAACTACATCTGAAATAAAGAAGAGAAAGACGAGAACATGCTACTCGTCTCTGTGTAGAAATCTTCATGCCACTAAAAACCACACACTCTTCCAGCTTTCCCGTTCTGCATGTTCACTTTACAAAGCAAAGTATACACGAACAGAGAGAAAGACACATACACACATTGCAATTTTGACATTTTTCCTGTGGAATGGCAAAAAGGAGGGAAACGAGTGGCTCTTTTTTCCTTTTCGTCTCTGTGGGACGTATGCGTTTTTGCTGTCTTGTCTTGATGGCTCAATTCCTTTGCTTTTGCTTTTCCTATCACCATCACCACACAACACATCTTCAAGTGCCTCTACTATATATAGGTATACCTTTGCATTGTATGTATAAAGCAAGCTTCACAGAGGAATTGCATATAGCTATGGTACAAGTTAGTACGGACTTAAATATTTGGGACGAGAAAAGATGTCTGTATTGAGCCCTGGAGACAATGGCGACAGTTTAAAGAACGACTTCCTTTCGAAAGATGCACAATGCCTATGTGTCTTTTGTTGGATGAACAAGAAGAACACAAGAGTCTCTTTTTGTCTGATGATAAGAAGCGCGACGTCCGTTCGTCAACTAAACTCAACTAATCTCTGCCATTGAATAAAAATCATCTCATCTTCTTCCCTCACATAGTCTTCTATCAAATCTCATACTATCTATATCTATATATACACAGCAAGAGATACACCCACTAGAGGAACGCCAACTTTCTTCCTTCTTAATGCTCCATTTGTATTTACAAAAGCCAAGCGGCTATAAACTACTAACACTTTAACTTTACGTGTAAAATCAATGGGGACTTCCATATAAGAATGTAAAATACAAGGAAAGTAATCTTTGAGTTGTACAGATAAGTATATAGAATTGTGTGCACGCATTTATTCGCTTTTATGTAGGTACTACACAAAAGTGTGACTTCATTTGTTAGAAGGAGGCTTTAGACTTGTGTATTTGAGTGTACTATAGTGGAAAAGGAAAATAAAGGAGAGAAGATGAGTGCAGTGGTAGAATTGTAGTGAGAGAGTAGAGGAGGAGGAGGAGGAAACAAAGCAAAACAAATGCCAAGTGTTTTATCAACGATTCTGTAATCATTAAATTCCCCAAGAAGTTAAAGCTGAGAGAGAGGATGCATAAAGACGTACATTCAGTATAGGAGAAGGAAATGGGAGAAATTCGTTTCGCTAAATTAGAGTTGCTATTCGAGCAGACAGACAAGCCAAGACATAAAGAAACGACGAAATGGAAATAATCTGCAAGCACGAGGAGATAAACACATTACGCCAAGACAACAACAACTAGGCAAAAACGAATGGCAAAGTACACAGGGAAAGAAAGATGTATGACATAGAGTTCCGTGTCAAGTCAAAAATTAACCTGCTCCCCGTCTCACAGTTTCTTACTTTGCTCTCTCATTGTCAGATTTCACAAAGCAAATCTACGTTCCTCATCCTCTCTCTGATGATATAATGCACAAATGCAGAATAAGACCATAATAACACACACTTCCCCAACCCAAGTAAATACACAGAACTATTTTCTATACCTACAGAAAGAATAACAACCAGAGTGCATAACATATTATTATTGTACAGTAGGTCTATGTAAAGGATGAAGCTACACAAGCAATGGCATCAGCCTGCTGGAACGGCTTTTCTTTGAATTCTCATAGACGAAACGAAAAGGAGCGACAAGACAAGACAAACCGAGACGAAGACGGTGGAGATAAACAGAGAGAAATGCTATCACATCTTCACATCCCATCACTCTTTTCTTCATTTCTGGCCTGTAGTTAACCGTAGTAACGAAACAGCACCAGTGGAAACTCTTGAAAGAATATACATAGGAGTACACATAACTATTTATAAAAGAAAGTGTCTTCTGAACTTCAACTTCACGTTCACTTGCACACATTGACGGAAGAAAAACAGGCGTAAATAAATCTTTGCTTGCCTGGACTCACAGTTTTGTACAAGGAAGTCAAAGGGAGAGATACAGCGAAATGAATGAATGTACCAGAAAAATCTCTCCTTGCACAAAACACAGTTCGTCAATTCTTTTAAGTAAGTGCAGTAGTATGTACCTACAAATTCAACGAAGGATTTTTCATATGACTACATAATATACTTTATACCTACATATACTTAGGTATATTATGTTTTCCTTTTAAGGAATCTTATTCGTTATAAAACAGTAGTGCATTGATTTATAAAAGTAAGTATAAAAAGTAAGGCATGATATGACTGATATAAACTATATTCTATCCTTCGAAGCTATTTTTAGCAAGGAGAAAGATTAATTCTAGTAAAAACATCAAGTCTATTCATGTGAGACGTTGATTCCGCAGTGCAATACAAAGGCATTGCTCTGTGTGTGACAAACGTCCACGTAGGGCTTCTAAACCACACTTACAGTGTGTGTAGTAGATTCTTTCTACAGAGACAGATAGTAGATAGATATGACTAATGCT
Organism: Pogonognathellus flavescens; assembly: GCA_019776165.1. Lineage (NCBI taxonomy): Eukaryota > Metazoa > Arthropoda > Collembola > Entomobryomorpha > Tomoceridae > Pogonognathellus > Pogonognathellus flavescens. Next base: position 26,289 of record JABASD010000700.1, on the reverse strand, counting down.
AGGAGTAACTATCTGTTCTTCTCACTGGTGTTCTGCTACATGGAAAATATCTTATGCGTGTACTAACATCAATAAGTCACACGCTAATGTACAGCTGAATGAAAGATGAAGATGATTCAGACGCAAAGACTTCTCAAGACAAGACTAACTCAACTTTCGGTCGGCATGGCATGGCAGAGTGAATGTCTTTATGATGTGTGTGATGCGTCTCTATGTATTATGACTGCACTATATCTCTATGTATTCTACTACTACTATTTTTATAGTATAGTAATAATATGTGTATCCACTAATGTAATACTTACTTATATCGAGAGAAAGAGAAGAACAAGCCTTTTATGTGCATAGGATTTCTATTTCAGTTATTGCATTGGGACTGTCGACTGACTTGACTTTTGCTTCTATATATTCTATATTATCTGTATAAAGTTGTTGAGGTTGTACTGTGTTCAATGCTGCAATACGATTTCCTGAATGTTCCCCTTTCACGCACAAAAACTTTAGGAAAAAAATGACTCCATCGTTTCTTTGATTATTTGCTTTTTAGTTGATGTGATATTATGATGCTGCTATTTACTGCACATAGAAAGGAGCATGATGCTCTCTTTTTGTCTGCCTTTGCTACATTGAACATCTTCGTCATTGCCAGAAAAATGGAAAAGGTAATAATAAGGCTATATGAATGTGCAATAACCTTACAGTATAAAATAAACCAAGTGTGAGTACATCTACTATTAACCTAACTTGGCAAAAAGGGTAGTAGTGGTAGTAGAAGGAGAAGAGATACACACAATGGTGTTCATTAGATTCACAAATGTACACGTAGTAGACATTTGCCTGTGTTGAGCTTGTGTACAGAGAGAGTCATATATATTTGCGGGTATCAAAAAGATACGCGGGTAGAACAACAGAATCGTACTGCTAGAAAACGAGTTCACCAATTCCCCCTGCTCATTACGGAAATGGCTTTTTTCTCGATGTGGCGCGGGGGAGTCAGCCACCGAACGTAAATACAAGTGTATAGTCTGTAAGAGTACAGGAGTTGAGCAATGCAATGCAAAAGGATGTGCACACACAGAGTACAGTAGTAGTTTCAAATACGAGTAACACAAAGGACTGTGTCTCTTAAGAAGCGGCTTTCTTTCAAAATGAAGCGAAACGAGTCTGTACAGACAAAAACGATTTCCAAATGAATTACTACAAGCAATTTCTCTCTGCTGGCTCTTTTCAATTACAATGTACAAGGTTCTCTATGTGTGCACAATGTGCAAGACAAGGCATTGAAGAATTTTTCCTAAATTTACTCTTGCATTCATTTGATCGGTTCATAATTCATTACACTTTTACTATATTTATATATTATACGTAAGTAAGCAGAGTATGTACGAATGTATTCAAGGGAAAGTCAAATCTTGTCGAAAGAATTCCATGCGTAAACTATCAAAGGAGTTTCTCCTTGTTGCACCATCCACCAGCCAAAGGCAATTTCATTATATTTATATAAGGATGATGATAATGGTGTATAGAAATAGAATTGCATGAGTATGAAATGTAGTAAAAGAAGAATTGTGCGTAGAGTAGATAGTAGATGAGGATGAGGGAGTAGATAATTACGTGTATAATGGGAAAGCTAATGTTAACGAGAAAGTATATGTATTTCTATTTGCTTTGTGAATGAATTAACTAGGTATATTCCTGCACTGCATAGAGATGGAAAAGAAAATGAACTAAAGAGAAAGAAAGAAAGAAAAAGGATGATGATGATGAGAATGCATACACAGGGAAGGAAATACATACACTCATATCACAGTCATAGGCTATTGACTTGAAAAGTTTACTGAAGAAAGAAATGAAGATGTTGACGTAGACGAATGAAAAAGGGACAATTAATATAAATGAGTGTTTTCATTGCTGGTGTAGGTATGTCACATGAAAATTCCTTTAGAGAAAACAGTAAGTGAGATACCTACAGAAAAAACCTACAACAAATTCAGATGTTTAACCTTTGACAATTTTACATCTCTGTTAAATAATTTAGATGAAATTACACATTCAAATCGAGAATGTTACTTTCAACATTTTGAATGAACGAGAATGAACATTTTTAAACTCTCGGATTTTTAGACGGAGACTGGCGAATTAAATTAATGCATGAAGATGAAACTGAAGATATGAGAAAAGAAAACGCATTATCTGATATCAAAATTATTTAGTTTTACAATTTCTACTTAAAATAGATTCAGAGGTTATTTACCACACAATGACATGTATAAGACAATTGAGACAACACAATGCAAAAATTTCACTGACAAATCTGTGTAGTAACAAACTGTGACATTAAACAAGACTTTTATGACTTTTGACATTAGGCATATTTGACAAAGGATGACAAAAGTTATTCTGTAACATAAGAAGCCTTTACCTGGTTCATTTACCTCCTTGTTTTGTATGATATGAAGATATGATTATAATGTGTAATTCTTAACTTTTACTTTTCTTTTTTTCAAAGTTCAATAGTAGTAACTTTTAAATGCATCAATGAATCTTTTCTCCTCTTTAATCTTTATGTTACGTATAGGTATCTCTTTTCTTGCTTTCATCTGTTGTAGTAATGTTCTGTAAGTCTACTTACATCGCAACAAGCACAGAAATAATGCAATGTGCCTTAGCACTCCGAGGAATCTTTATTTGCCTATTACATTCCTGTAAATCTCCGTCCTACTACTACCATTAACTGATGATGACAAATAAAATTATTTCATTTGTCATTCTTCGACTTATGCCCACATAAATATCTTTTTTCCCCGGAATAATTGCCAGAATAAAAATGCAAGTTTTACAATTCAGTAGAGAATCCTTTGTTTGGTCAATGGCACATCCTTGAGCAAATGTCGTCCATAAAGTTCAAATAAAAACTTTGCACATACCTGCAAAAAGAGAAAAAGACAAGCCATTACTATTATTGCCCATACAAAATAATTTTTCATTAGAAACTACACTTACATTAGTATCACATTTATAACATGTCACAAAATATTCATGTGAACCGTTTTTCACTGCGGACTTTCGTTTACTGTCACACATTCAATTCAAATAGCCTGTCGTATTACTCTCCTCTACTAAACAAATAGTTTCTTTCCCTTTTTACTTCACGTTTCTTGCTCTAGTAAAACTGGAGATGAGCGTCTGTGTGCATACAAACTGTTTTTGTTGGTGCATTGTAAATATAAACAGTATTCTCAACTTGGGTGATAATAGTTTAGTGTTTACTACACAGATATTTCCTTTCCTATCGTTTCCTTCCTGAATTGCATCTTTATTTTATGTCCTGACATTACAGCACGTAAAATAACAAGTACCTTCAGAAACGTACATACATACTACAACCATTCAGTTTACAATAACCCGTCCGTCCGTAGTTTGGTGTCCTTACGTAATAGTACACACCGAATATAGGTAAGGTTAGCATTGCATTGCATTATTATTATTATTACTAGTATTATCATTACTACTACTACTATTATTATTATTTCCATATAGTACAGCAGTACACAGAGAGAGATAAGCACCTCATATCCTTTATACGTGTATTATTCCAGCAAGGATGAACGCTGTACGCATATAAAGGACGAGAGGACATGTGTTCACACAATTTAAGTGACTTTACTTTGAGCAGGTTGTCTTTTCTTGTGTTTTGCACGTATAAAATGTAACGGGAGATACCTACTGTATATATATAGTCGTAGTATTTTATATATACGAGGGATTTCATTGAGTACAGCTCTTTGCCTGTAGGCTATAGCGTCTGTAAAGGTTTATGCATCGTTCTCCAGTGTTTACTACTTGTTCCCCTTGTAATTTATGCATGTGGTATGATCGTGGTGCAGCAAAACTAGTAAGCAGTCGAGTATAATAATAATAACAGGATGAAGGAAGGCAAAAGGAGCCTGTCATTTATGAATCAGCTAAAAGCTAATGTTCTGCTCAAAGATAAAATAAACGGCCCGAGCCGACATACACCATCGCCTTTAGTCTACATAACACTTTCCCCATTCCTCATTCACCGGCTTTTAGAAACGCCGGGCCTTGTCTTCTTCCCTTCCCACTGCCACACACACACAAATTCCCCGGCTGTCAATTCATATCCAAGTATTTCCGAGATATTTATACCCACATATTATTATACATGTAAAAATTATGTACATACAATATAAAAGTGTGTTAAGTTGGTTGTTGGTTTATACTATAGCTGCTACTGCATGTGTCAATAAAGAATTGTCAATCTAGGAAGGAAATGAGGGATTCTTGAGGGAAACTATACAAACTCTATAGGAACATCTTAAATAATAATACTTTTTACAACAAAACGTATTGTTGACAAATGGTAAATAATAATATTGTTAGCAGCATGATGATGCTTTCGGAAATTCTAGAGGAGCTTAACACAGCAGTATACTTCTACTGTGCAGATTTATCCATTTATATTATTGCTAACCATTTCCACACTCATAATCATATTCATAAACAGAATGCATTTCCCATGTTGTTCTTCCAAGTTTCTGAAGGTTCTCTCACAGCAAGTCGTTGCAGCTTGCACTTTGAACTGTTCAAATGCTTGCCAATTTTAATACCATTGTCATCTGTGCAATAATATGTCATATCTTTCCTAATCATTTCCTTATATTTAAAACACCTATAGAATCTACTGCAAACGATTTATCTCATTTTGAAATATACGAATAAATGGCAGTAAAATGAATGTGAGCGTTTTATACGAAATCACAAACAATGAAAAAATGAATGAAGGAAATGAGAACGTGCTTGAGTAGTATGAGTTAAATTAATAATAGAATACTACAGTAGTATAATGCATTTTCTGTAGCTTTCAATTAAAAAAACTATGCATTATTTAATGTAGAGGAAACAGCAGTCTTGTCATTAATAATTATCTTGCATACAGCTCTGAACAAGAAAATGCATGATACGTCATCCTGACATTTATTATTCACTCATTACCGGCTGGTTCCGCTGCGTATAACGACAGAAGGATTTTACCTTTGCTGAGAGACTGTTACTACTTATGAACTAGAAATTCTAATGTGATAAATTCATCCTTCTTATTAGAGCATCATGCATGACAGCATATACGAAGAGTTCTATGACAGTTGCAACATCTTTATTCCTTTTATTGTAGCAAGTAACATTTCATTACTGTAAACAAGTGCTCAAGGTTTTTACGATAATTAAATAATAAGCATGACAATTATAAAGCCATATGTCATCATAAACGGGACAAGTTTTTATGGGTTAAGTCAAACGAAAGACTTTTCTACGCAGTTGCCGACTTATGTAGGAAATTAACAATGTCTCCCTGTATAGTCGTCATATAACGAAAGCAGAGAATTTGCTTTGTATTTTTTACCAGTACATAATTGACATTATTATGTAAAGGAAAATAATAATGAGTTCTTTAAACTAATAAGGAGAAGTACATACTATATAAAAATGTCATATTTTATATAACAATTTCCAGTGTTTCTGTCCACAATAATTGTATGCTCGACTTTTCTTTATTATTTCATTTCGTAATGGACTTGTGCACACACAAGGTACGGTAAACAGTGTAGAGAATTTACATAGTTTTTTCATGGAAATGCACGTGAGCGTCTCAAATGAGTTGACAATGAGAGTTTTCGTTTCATCTGTTCAATTCTTTCGAGGAAGATAAGAAGGGAAAAGACGGAACAGACTTCCCGTTTAATTTACTCTTTGTGTGTGCACAAAAGAGGAGCAACATGCATGCAAAGCATGAAATAGTACTTCTGTCTCGCGTGGGAGTGATTTGATTGGACTTGTTTATTAGTTACCCTACAGGATCACGACGCGCTGTAAAAAGAAACGTCTTTTGACTCCAGTCCTATAATTATTATTTCCGTGTCGTGTTGTGTCTTGTGTGTGTCTCATGTCTCCACCATTCTATAGTAACTACAAATACAGATATACATAGACCTCTTGTATTTTTCAAGTCTAAAAAATATTTATGTTATAAATTAAGGACTACACACATAGATACAGTAAACGAGATCATGTCAGAGTGTTTTTGTAATAATAGCAACTCCCCGAATAAAATAAAACAAATAAAGTCAAACAGCTCGTATAGTCTGACTAAAAGTGTGTAGACATGTTATACATTTTGAAATCGAGAAAGTGTGTGTATTAAATACAACACAAGTTTTCGATACGTATACATATAACATACACCCTGTGTGTAAATGTACTCCCCGCCACGTTTAGGTTACTTAGATTCGTCGTCGTTTGCTGCCGGAGGTTTTGCTCTTCCTTATCTGGACAGGATGTCACTCACTCGCTGGAAATGCAATGCAAATGCTCGTCTTCGCCTCTACAGGATAATCTCATTATTTCTATACACTATTTCTGTAATAATACACTTTTCTATATATAGGTTCACTTTTTCATTCACCTACCCAGCTCTATACAGCTATACATCTACCTTAATTCAAATTAAACGTCACGTCCTTCGTTAGTATATAAAATATATACCAATAGTATTTTCTCTGTAAAGTGAACGTGGTCTAGTTTTAAAAGAGTATGTGAAACTGGAGAAACCCATTTACGTGACGAATGACGACTACAGCACACATGAAATGAAGCGAAGGTAAATATACGAGAGTCAAAGTCAATCAAGATGTTGATTTATCTTGTGTTACGTTGTTTGCATTGATTGGATTAACAATTAAGGGGATATCCACGCGTTGTTTTGTACAAATATAGGTAAAAGCTCGGGTATAAGTCTGGAGAAGTTGTGTTTGAAGAGTCAGTTTTTATTGTGGGCTGTTGGGCAGTGCTGGCAGTTGAGAACTAATGCAATGATGTAATGGGATATGTTGGTTGGGTCGGGTGCTATTGTATTGTGGCGTGATGTGATATAAATAACAGCGGATGTGCATGTAATGAGACAATTAGAATGACTTTCTTTCGTGTACAACGAACACACACACACAGCACGGGTGAATGATGTAAAGTGGGCGATGGCGAGTCAGAGAGACCAAAAACCAAGAAATAGGCGAGGAATAAGTTCACTTAACTATTAGGTACCATATTATACCAGTACATGTAAAAGAGCTCTCTCTCTCTCTCACTCTCTTTTAATAATCAAAATCAACTAACTCAATGAACTGTACCTCTATATAGGTAATATATACATTCTACTGCATGTGGAAGTCCGTTGAGATGTTTCCTACACTTAAATTGTGCAATCCCTCACAAAGAAATCCCTACATAACATGTCGGCTGCAATTTCACACGAAATTAAACAAAAGTTCGCGTTGTAATTATAATTGTTATGCATGGGGGTCTAATATTAAGTGTAGTGTAGTACTTGCTTATTTTTAAGCTATAAATATAGAAGCTACCTTTTATTAGTAGATAAACGTGTCCTCGAGTGTTTTAGTTTCTAAAGGTCAAATATATATTCGTTTCTATTTTTGATTTCTGACCATGCATGAATTTACTTCAGCATGTGTGTGGCATTTGATTTGCATGTGCTTCCATTTCTATTTTAACTTTGAAGTTTGAAATAGACATTCAGACAGTCAATATTAGATTGGAGCAAATTGCCAAATTGCAAAAAGTAGGTATTTCTATTATGTGATTACTTATGTAGGTATACCTATAGGGTACGTATAATATATGGGTATATGTAATTTGTATTTACAACGGCACGGGAAGAACGAAGAAGTTTACCTGCGGAAAGTTTTCCTTCTCTGTATACATTCTATTATGCATGTACAGGTACAGGTTACATTTGATGCCTTTTATGCTGGTTAAGTCGATAGGACTTCAAGGACAGCGTAAAAAAGTATTATAGTACTAAAGGAACTTCAGGTAGGTTATGAACAACATTGCATTGTGACGTGCATTATGTAATGCAGTATACATTATAACAAAGAATTATAAGTATTTCAGTGTTTTGTGTGTGTACATTCGGATATAATCTCCTCGGGAGCTTTCCAATGCATTATTTGTGCATAACATTCTATTCTGGTGTCTGGGACAGGAGATTAGCTATTTATACGACAAGACAACCGACTTTGGTTCTGTTTTATTTGGTTTTCTTATCTAATCTCGTCATCATTGTCATTCAGATGAATATACCACTACTACCATTCCCTGGTAGTTCCTTTTACATTCTCATTTTCCTTCCCTTCCCTGTACTATTAAACCGATTTCCTTTATTTGGGCTTCATCCCGCGTAGTTACCTTCCCTGTACTATTTTATATGAAGTAAGTAGCTTGTGTACATAAATGATGCTACATTCTTAATATTATAGACACAAGACAGAGAGAGCTTGAGGAATGAAGGTATAAGCAATCTCTGAGTTGTCCTTCACTACTGGATTCGTCAATTATGCATGTCCATTGTTTCAATGTCAATAGAATAGTTCAGTGCACGTGAACATTCTCTCATAGATCCTGAGATGTCCACGTTGTATATTCACCTGTAACAATATTATTCTCTCTCTCTCTGTCGTTAATGGATAAAATATTCAAATTGTTTACCAAATCTAACTCGCTTTAATAATGCACGTGAACAGTAATACAGGCAAGGCACGTGCTCAAATCTACTGTGAAAGAGGAATCCAAAATATTTATCCATTTACTATGGATTAGGTTTTACTTACGTTTTAGAATTACATTGCAATAAAAAGGCAAAAGTTTGACAAAACTTTCCATTGCTAAACCATACCTTTCGTTTTATACCTTTACTTTACAACCATCATTTTGTAGTGTCTATTGGAGTTTGCAATCTACGTATAAATGTGTTGAAATTATTTCTCAACAATTTCAAGGGACGTGAACAAAAAATTATTTAGTTCCTCCAATATTATTCTCACGCCAATTGTTCAGCAAATCCACATGTGTTTTATATTTATTAAAATAAAAACACAGATCTTTCTAATATTAATAACTCTTGGTTAGTCACTTGTGTCAATACAATTTTGGGACTTTATTTTAGAAACAGATTTCACATAAAATACCTGCAATTTGTATGTAAAATATTCTTCCCACGAGTTACCCACACACATAACAATTATGTTTATTTGAGTCAACTCATGCTTTTACATCATTGGACTGTCTGTCTTGTCTGTATAAGCCATTATCATTGAAAAACAAGAATTCCGTTGAACAATGACTAATGATTTTGACATTGATTGTGTAGGAGCGATGAATCTTAGAAAAATAAATGACATATAGGTGGATTGTAGTTGGGTGCACAAAAAGGACGGTGTGCATTGAGTGAGAGTTTTAGGATAAGCTGTGAGATAAATGTGGAAGGACACGACAGGAGACAGTGGACCAGTGGGTGTCCCATGCACCAATTCCTTTTACAAGAGCATTAAGACGATTTACGAACTTTGATTTGATTTGAAGCTGGGTCTCTCTCGGCTACAAGGCTCATGTTCATTTCCTTGATGACATTACATTACTGGCATCACCACAGTCACAGTCTGCTCTTCCTTTATATCATGTCCCTTATATAGTTCTGCCACTAACAAAACTAAGCTCACCATTAAATTCCTTCTCTCTGTCTCTCTCTCTTATCTTTCCTTTCCTGCCATTATTGCATTATATATACCTACAATACAAACTGCATTGCTCCACACATCTTACATGGCTATTCCACTGTATAAACTCTCTATCATTATTTTGTTCATTCAACAGGATCTCTAAAATGATTTCCTTGAAGAAAAAACTGATTTTACACCTTTAACGGCGCTTTTCACTTCTGGATCCTCACATCATCCGCCTTAATCTCATTTTTAAAATGGGCTAGTGTTACACACGTAATATGTATGCAGAGCACAGAGGACATGATAACAAATCAGAACCAGAATTACATTTACATTCATTAGGAAATTCTACCACTGGAGAGCTGCTGACAGTTGAAATTAACTGAAATGGTAGCAGCTCTCTCTGCCCGTCACGTCACGTCACATCCCATCATGTCCACTATGCGTTTACGACTCAAAGCACAGAAATGCAACAACAGGAAAATTATAATGACAGCATTTGCTAATCAAACCAACTTTTCACAGACACAGCCACCAGAAGAACACAAAACACTGGTACATGCACATTCTCAGCTAGTATCTCTACATATATCTATATAGAATGTAATGCAAGTATACTACATATAAATATAAACCACATAGCTGTGTGCTTCTCGTAAATACATTTATTAGAAACGGAGAAAGACAAAAAACGCGACAACATTAGTACTAAGAACATAGACACACGTTGTTTTAATGGTCATCCCACACACGGTGAACAAAAGTAACGATCACAGCCGGGAGACACATACACAGAGTCAGAGAGACGAATAAAATATCTTTCACATTACATAGATTGTTATTATTATTATTTGTCTCTAAGTCTGCAGCACAGGATTTCCTATACACTGAAGTTACTACTTATACTATACTTTATTTCCTACATTTATTTTTAAGTAAGAGTTATAGCTCTATATGGTATCTCTATTTATAAATTACCTTATATGACACAATGTATATACTACAGCATGTCTAATAGATCATTTATCCTTCTTTTCCATCTACTTATGCATTTACATTAATAGCTAAGTAGTAAAAAAGAATAAAGCATATAAAAGACCTGGGATGTGTATATAAATGTCCTTTCTCCTGCCGTCGCCTCCTCCCTCATAGCTCAAGTTAAATGAACTGGACATGCACTAATCTCATCTTAATGGACATTATACGCTTACTACCTCTCGCTTTCAATTATACACCTGAATGCTCTTTTTGTCGCCTCTTTTCTCACCACACCATATAATATCATTTTATATACAAGTGTGTGCATACCACGCTTGGCTATCCGTATTCAGGAGTTTTTGACTATAATAGAAAAGACAACACATCGTCGTCGCCTTGCGTCGTCTCCTGTATGAAAAATACTCCTCGTCGACAACACTTGCTCCTTTTCAGGATATTCTCATAGATACTGTAGAAGAACTTGAGAAAGAAGACAGACGAATGAGAGCCACACAGAGAAGTCACGCCTTGCGGCTAATCAACAAAACACTACGCTTAATAGTTTTATAGCTACACTCACTTCTTCTACTGCATTCATACTGGCATTAACTTTTCTCGTCATTTCCTTTGGTTTTATTACCAAACGAACGACCAACTCTAAAAATGTGAGTGTGGCACACACACAGAGACACAGGTATTTTTTATACACTGAATTGTATACTCTGCTAAATACCAAATCGTATGCACAATCTATAAAATCAAGTCAAAAGGAAAGTCCAAACAAGTTGAAAGAAGTCGTTGACGTATAGAGACTTGAGTAAATAAACAGAGCCACACACAGAATATAAGACGACTCTCAAGAAGAAGAACGTGTAGGTACGTAGCAAATGAATAAAAATGACATTAGAAGAATTCAAATGTGAGAAAAGAAGCTCTGTTTGAAGTTTCAGACTTGAATTGGGATATTTATTCTGTAGAGAGTCTCGCGTCCAATAATGGGCGCATGAAAAGCCAACTGGCAATTATGGCTTTTTATTAGGAGTTAAATGGGAAAAGAAAAGACAACAAATCAGCTCACTACTACTGAGTACTACTGCAGCAATGAAAACGGCTCTTGTGCTTTGTGCTTTGGAAAATCTCAGAACAGAGACGTCATGTGGAAACTGAAAGGGTTACTCTACACTCTACAGACATATACTGTACATTCTCATATACAAATACATAATAATATAAAACAATACGAAAAATACATATACATGGAATTTATACACAGCCATAGTCTTTTTACACATACATTTATGTAGAAACATATACAGAGGTACATTTTACAGTTTACTTTTGCAACTTTTTTAGGTTAGACCAAGCCAGACTCACTCGAGAGTCGAGACAGACAAGAAAGAGAGAGAAAATCCTTTAATATTCAATTGGAGAGCGTTGAGTCGAAACGGGTGCAATGCCGCTATGCGAGTGAAAAAAGAGGGGCAGTGCTGTGTATGAAGTAAAGTAGGGAAGGCTTGAAACGAGGGCAGATTACAAATCGTTTGTCATAACATTCCCCTCTCTGGAGAACAAATGTCCTCAAATTCGAGGCTTTAAAAATGTTCTGGAAAGATTAAACTAAATGACAGGATAGGACAGCACAGCCTAAAAATAAAGTTGCGAGCATTTGTCTTCCAGGCTTTATTTATATGAGCAAATAATTCTTGTTATATGGAGCACACACTTGTGCCCTTTTCACTTCACGTCCAGTACAGTGTGTCTTGTGTACACATCCGTGTGCTGTTCCAGCTTTTATGGCTCACAATAATAAGACAATCAGATTGTCAACCCTTGCCAACAAGAATAAAGCAACCCTTTTTTCTCCACACACTACTGATAATAGTAGTTAGCAATAATAATAGCAATAATAGTAATACGAAAGAAAAAACATACAGGGAGAACCATACAAAAACTGTATGGGCTAACAAAAGATTTTTCTGTCGTAAGTTTAGAAAAAGAGATGACATGTTTAGCTTTAGTTGTTCTAAATGACTGAAATAAACATTCCTTCTCTCAATTCAGCCATAAACTAAGATGTATCTTTACACAGAGGTACTTCAGAGGCAACAAGCGTTGAAAAACCCAGTTTGTATGTCATATAATCCAAATACAAAAGCCAATTGAAAAATTATATGAGAAAAAATGGAAAACAGTACTAGAAAGAGTTTTTCTTATAATAAACAATAACGGTAGCAATGACACAGAAACAAAAGAGGAAACGGAGCGAACTGCCACATAGCAATCATAATTGTCTGCTTCCAAGTGATTTACAAATGGCAATAACATTGTGTCACATAAATACACTGAACTAGTTGTAGATTGGAATGATGTGCAATTTACTACTACCTATACATAGATATATACAGTACCACTACCGTAAAATAATACAGGGAATTATTTTAGCCATGCATCATTATAATACTTAGTCTACTATTCCATATAGTATATATCTACCTACTACTACTACTATTACTACTACTAACACAGATACAAAGACCATCTATAGAGGAATGGTAAGCGTAGAATGTGGAGAAACCCGTAAAATAATAAATTCGGGAAAGTCTGTAAATTCTGACATGATCGCATCGCATCTCTATCTATAAAGCAAATAAATAAATCCAATAAACATAGCAAATTGTACAGGAAATGAGTTTCGTGTAGAATGCGGCGGAAGATAAACAACTAATAATAATGATTTGCGATGATGTACGAATACTATGGCTTTCCATGTAATATATTAAACCTACACATACACTCCACACGCATGCACCGATCCCAAACCGCAAAATTTCTCTTACGTGAAAACAGGTACCTTTAAGCCTTACCCACACACAATATTGAATTTTCGGATACATACACTACAAAAAATATAATACCCTTGTACAAATAAATATTTTACTAACAAATAAACAACATGAATTTGAGTGAATCTCACTTACAAGAGGATTTGTCATCATATGAATTTTAATCTTGACACACGGGCAAGTCAAGTTGAGATGGACTCTACTCTATGAATAGTTTCATTGTGAGAATGAATGAAAAACTCCTGGAACAACATGGCATTTACCATTTACTGAAATGTATAAGAAGATAGTGATAATACACAACAATTTGTTACATACTAGTCGTTAGCATAGCATTAGCCTGTAACACTGTGACGATGAGGGCAGTCAGAGTTGAACTGAAGTGAACATCAACGTACTTTATCTACACAATGACATTTTTTGCCGAATAAATAAATCTTTTTACTCGCTTTGCCTTGCCCTGTGTTCTTTTTTATGTCACATAGTACATACGGGACAGAGCCAAAGGATAAGATTTCAGATAATAATGCGCGTGGTACTTACACAAGATATATATTTCTTCTACAGGGCCATCATCATAATATAATGAAAGTTAATGGGATGGAAAGACTCTTTAAGATTTAACTACGGATTATAATATTAGAATTTGAGTGTGGCTCTTAACATTTCCCTGCATTGTACTGCGAGTCAATTCACATTGTAAACTCTAAGCTTTATGCGTTTATAAGTGACAGCTGGAAAAATAACTAGTGTAGTTCACATTAACTGTGTCAGTCTGTACAAAGAATTAATTTTCAATTTACCAGTATTTACTAGTAGTGATTCTCATGTAAATGTAAGTTTTTCTTATAATAAAATGTATGGACAATCATAAGGAACATTATTGTTAGGAGTAAGAATACGAACCATGGAGAAGAGTTTACAAATGAATACTAGAGGAACTACATAGAAAGAATTTCTTTGTAAATTATAATAGTATAAGGCCTGTGTGTTGTGTGTAAAGACGACTTGTGTATGAGAAACACGCAAATGAATGAAAACATGTCTTCAGTCTTGTACTACTACGATAATATGATGAGAGTCCTTTGAGATTTAAAAGCTAAACAAAATCTTGTCTTTCTTGTTGCATTTGTAATTTATATTTCTTGTTAACTTGTGCATGTAGATGTTCTTTGTGTCCTCTGCCTTTGATTTTCTTTAAGATTCTCAGTCTGTTGACTTTTGACACTGAGTGAGAATGTAAACCCAACATGCCATACCTACCTAAAGAATCGATTATTTATAACACAGCCTTATTTCCCCTGTATTAGTATTACAGTATTATTACAACATCGGCGTGTTTGGTATATTAGAAGTGATAGTAGTATAATATACTTAAGGCCTACTGGGCCAGCACCCCTCGTTCTTCTTGGTCTATGCTTTGTTTTGTACCCTTTCCTTTTTCTTTGACGACAACAGCCGACTGTCCTATTTATATTCTCGTTGGCTTGGGAGATTTCAAAGGACCCTTTTATCATATGACGGAACAGACTGGCTGGACTGTTCTCCGTTTTGCTTGCTCATGCCACACACGCATATATTTATTTACTTTACATACAGTTAACACTTGTCAATGTCTTCACATTGTTAGCATTGTCAATGAATCAAACGATCACACTAAACTATCACATGAATGGAGAAAAGTTTATGTGAATTGAATGTAGCCATATAAAGGAAATTTTTGTCTTGTGTATACAAAAAAATGAAGGCTATTACTAAAATGTGCGTGTACTGGTGTACTAAAGTTCATTTTTGCTTACAAGTGTAAAGAATTCACTTACTAATATATACTAATTTGCAAGTAAGTAAATCTTGTATTTAAATCTTAACTATATAAACAACCGAAAATTCTTTTTACATTGATATCGCATACGAAATCAAGAATTGAAGAGTCAAGCGTTATAGCTACTTAGCATTGTGCAAATTATGTTTCAATTTGGAATGTTGACTTACAAATAAAAAGATATATTATGTCTGTTATGCAACATAAAAGAAAATTCAATGCGACATACTTTTATACATATTTAATTTGCTGAATCACAACACACATCATCATATCACCCACTATAAAGCACAGACACATAATATACATACAATACAGTACATTCCTGTATATTACTCTTAGTGTCTGAATGTCGAATGAAAGGAAAAGAAAAAGAGAAAAGTTGTAAGTATGCATTGCGATTGGGACGAGACAGGAATGAATGTGACTAATGTAAATAAAGTCGTGACTCTGTCAAGTCAACTCAACTCAACTTGACTGCACACACTACCTTATATAAGAGAAAAATACAGAGACACTCCGAAAAACTCTACTTATACCTCCCTGTACACAACTTTATAAATTTATAGTAATTGTAAGCTATCTCTACTACGTTTACCATATAGAGTATGCCTATGGAAAACATATAGGTAGATATTGCCATACTATTATAAGCATTAATAAATTTAGACATGTCAACTAGCCGAGACTGATAGTGAACTGACTATATATTGATAGTATACCTACACACAGAGATTTTTGTAGGTTAGCTGACTTATATATTTAAGAGGAGCATATATTACACCACTACATTTTTAGTATAAAATAGGTCGCAGACCTACTATAACAGACTTGAAGTATACGAAGAAAATGTTATAGGAATACTAGAACAGTGAATCAAGTATCCAATCGTATAGTATGTGTAGTATTTATATAAGTTGCACTTATCTGTATTCGGGTGCTTGTGTGTCATTGTAGTTGACAGTGAACAGGACGGAGAAAGACTTGGCTGAATTAGCAAGCCTTTCTTATATACACATAAAGTGCAAATACCTCAAGCATTTCAATGTCCTGCTATATAGAATCTGCCATATATACTATTTACATAGAGTTACGTAGCTTTCAATGTTTTATTTATTTACCATTGCCGCTCCTGTCTGATGTTGTCATTGCTGAATGTCCTGGTACTTCTTACTGCTATTTGCTTTCAATAAAAATACTTGATGAAACTCTTTTCTATATAAATAATTCTTTATTATATGCGAAAAGAAACGATATCACATAAACGTATGTGTATACACATTTTTGCTTTATAAAGTAAAAGTAGGGAAACTTATTTTATTATTAATTTATTAGTGAGTGCAAAAGTAAGAATATGCTATGCGAAAGTACACTTCCTATATCCGACCGACTGTACCTACATAAATCTTTGAAGCAAATTGAGTCACCCAGAGACAGAAGAATATAATCGACTTGCTTCCCTGACTTTTTCCATTAAAATAAAAGAATAAAATCATGTGGACATGTAACATAATAGAATTATTGTGTATCATAAGGTTATGCATACAAGATGGAATGATAAATTCTCTTTTAACTCGACTTGCAACTACCAGTCTTCTATTACTTACTACTGGTGCCGCTTTCTTGTCCTTGTTGTCAGTTTTCTTTATTTATATGCACCTACTTACATTACGTAACTCTATTACTATGTCGTACTACTGTTTCTGAGAAATTTTTGATCTTGGAGCTGTAACCACGTTTTTTACCGTGTATACTACTGCTTTTTGCAATAAGTTATACCTTCTAGCTTAGAAAAAGATGCTTATAATTTTATAAGGTCGGTTATATTTTTATTAGGTTTATTACATGCGACATCATTCACTCTGAGTATTATATTCCTTTGTAAATATAAATTATTTGTATGCACATCCTTTAACATGTCGAGTAAATAGTAAATACCAAGTAGCTACTACTACTTGGTTTACAAAGTACATGACAATGACAACAACTTTGAGTTGTGTACCTTATATACTTATACCTATCCACATAATACTGCATGCCATGCAGATGTAAATGTTGTGACGTTGTGTTTTCCTCATAAAAATCCGGTTGTTATGTCGCAGTAGTTGTTTTTCAGTCGGGAGAAGTTGCTCAACGCGGTTCTCTTTCATTTCCTACATAATTCCTCAACACTGAAATATTTCTTAGGTACATACTACTTACATACTTACAAATAATATATCCCTCAGTCAGTTCCCCTTCAAAATATGTATCATTATACTATATACATAAGTATATTTTATCCTTCATTTACGCTGTTACTATACTACCCGAAACACAAGAAGAACACTTCACTTATTATACACAAGGAAAGTAAACCTTTGCCAAGGTATTCTTTTTTAAGTATAGTTTGTTGAGACATAAAATTCTTTTTCGTGTACACACAACGGGTATTTTTATATTTTCAAGTTGTAATCGTAATCTCTCTCTCAACCTTAACTCAAGTCAACTGCTATGTAGTAGTATTATTTTCAGTCTCATGTGACATGTTTAATACTGTTGGTAATAATACATACAAGAAGATGCTGATGCAAAGAGGACGACACGACGGTCATAATATTATTAGTGACTTTTTGTCTTTTATTTCATTCATATGCCGCTGAGAGACACGACCGACAGAGAAGAGTCACAACATTCTCATTATTTAGTTAGCATCATCATATTATTTGATTGACTGTATCTCGTCATATGCACAGTTTCCTTACTTATTGTTAGTAGAGGAAAAAGCGGCTTTTTGATGAGAGGAGACGACAAGAGACATGATCATGACTACCTACGCAGAGTACCTGTCTCCGTCTTAAACGATTCGCTCTCTATGAGTCTCTAATTGAGAGTAGAGATTTTAGTAGTGCAGTTAAATAAGTATGTCGTGTATGTTCAAGGCTACATTGCAATACCTACTGAATAGAGTGCCTACATGCTACATGTATTACGTTTGAAACTGTTTGTGGTGGTGCAAGGTATTTACGTTGAATGACCGTCATACATTGAAATTATCCAAAACTATTCGTTAGATCTTACAGTTTGACAAATTCCTTTGAAGAAGAGCAACGCAACCCGCAACAAAGACATTTCTCACTTTGATAAACAAAACAGTCATTCTATTTGTCATGTCCACATTAAGATTTAGAGATTTTCATTTATCCCATTAATTAGCAATCATGTCCTTCTGGGATTAAAAAAATGTCATTTTCTATCCTCTGTGTACTTGCACATTACAGATTACAGCAACAGTAAGTGGTAAGGTAAACTAATTGTTCTATCTGTAGTGTATAAAATATTTTTAAAATATTTTATTTGTGTTTTATAATCATTTTGGTCTTATTTTTTCAACCTTTAACATTATAGACAGTAAGTAATAAATATTTCATTATGGTGAAATTGTGAGATTTGTAAGCAAATCAGTTAAAAATGGCATTAACAATCAATTATATTAAGAATATTTTGCATTAGGTAAACAAAAATCGCATACATTCAGTTCAGTTATTGCATTCTGTTCATAATATATAGACTTTATCTGTCATTAAACTTTGCAATGCACCTAATATTATGGCTAGTCTTTTTGTATATATTATTACTATGTGAAGTAAGCAGTATAATATTTTATATTGCATTGTATTAAGAATAACCTAACATTATACAAGTGATACGTGTATCTTTTATGGAATCCAAGGCCGTTGCCTTTGTGGACGGTATAAAACTTTGATATGACTCTAATGATTTGGCTTTGTCTTTTCTGGTCGGTTGAAGTCATTAGGTAGTTGCTTTTATGACACAGAGTTGATGTGGTCATCATCATCATTGGAACATCTGTTAATGAATGAATTCTCTCTCTTGTACGTATACAATGCACATACAAAACGATAGAACCATACTTTAATATGATGCTATACCTATATATGAATTACTTATTACTGACACACACAATATACTACAATATAGAAGAAAACTATAATATATGAAGTACTATAGGATGATGAGGATGGTTTTGTGTGCTATGTGTGATGGCAGACAGGCAGTCATGCGTCTGTGTTGTGGTTTGCATGTCAAGCTTCTTGTGTGGTGACACACATCAAGTGTATTATAGTGCAAGTACAACGGAGGTAATGAGCCGAGTTCCAATTGAACATTTGCCTTTCCATTCTATTCTTCTATCTCCACTTTCACTTACGTCCGCACTTTACATAGCCATACTCTTCTGGTAGTAGTCCACTACATTTACATACATCATGCTATACAAAACCTCGTTCCATGAAAATTCAAATCACAGCAGCTACAATTTATACAATGTGTAAACACTTGGGTTGACTTTGAATAGCCAAACCAGAGGAATGTATATGCACTAATGTAATTTGGCTATCTGTTATGTATTGAGTACCTAAGTTCAATGAGCATACTTTATGTTCATATTAATGACATTAAAGTGGTATCTTTAACCCTAATTGTTCCATTTCAGTTTTGCTCCTGTACTAATTATGCTTACAAATTGACATAAATTGTACAATAACAATATTCTTATGAAATTAGTTTCATTGGTACCTATAACAAATATTCTATCAGCAAATTTAATTATTTCCTTCATTATGCATGTATACAAAATAAATTATTTTAAAAGTATTTGTAAGAATTTCGGGCTGTATTGTCATTTCATAATTCTTGAAAGACACAATGAACTAGGGCAATTGAAATTTCAATAATATTGGCTTTGCCTGTATAATATTGGCTGGTACTGAACACAGTACTTGTGTAAGAGAGCCTTTTCATCTGAATGGACAATCGACTCTGAACTCCAGTCTATTTGCGATAACAATGACTAGTGAACTTTTCTATAGCATACAAAAGATGCTACTAGTCACTGTAGACTGTACTATAGAATTTCACTAGATCAAAACCTTCTTTATACTTCTACCAAAATTACTACTACTTCCACTGATGTTATAATTGCTCCATATATAAGACACTATATAGGATAGACCTATATGTATAGACTATACACGCAATAGGCAAATGTATGGTACACGTTATGCTTTAGTATTCGTGGAAATAGTTATGACGTTATGTTATGCTGACGATCCTTTATGAAGTCATCTGCATAGTATCATCATTAATATTCATTATGTTGAAAGGACAGGGCCAGTCAGAAACTACGAGGCAAAACAATATAGAGAAATACTACAGTTGATGAGTTGTTTCACATAGGAGTGTAGCATTCTCCATAGACTTCAAGACTTCAATGATGTGCCGAGTCAACTGATATTAAGCTCTACATTTTCTGTTGACTGATAATATTATACTACGCAAAACCTTATCTTCACATTCTATCTACGTTCTGATGTTATAATTATGATCCATATTTCTCCTACTACGTTATCATTACTCATTAGTCTCGAATTTCTCAGTATTGATTGCAAATGAACCAACAAGGCATTGCACTGCATAAACGAGAATCTAATATAAAGCCTATATGTATAGATATGTATCTATAGTATATGTAAAATACAATAGGAAATCATATACCTATAGGCTATAGTACTTACACTAATATTTATGGAGAAAGCTTGTGGAGGTTTAAATACAATGTATATAGGTACTCAA
The DNA here is from genome assembly GCA_019776165.1 of Pogonognathellus flavescens. NCBI lineage: Eukaryota > Metazoa > Arthropoda > Collembola > Entomobryomorpha > Tomoceridae > Pogonognathellus > Pogonognathellus flavescens. The sequence continues at coordinate 5,419 of JABASD010000700.1, read as the reverse complement.
TATGTTTGTATTGTACCTACTTTACTTAAGTAACTCAACTCTTTAGAATTATCTATAATGAAAACTTGAGCGAAAATGAAAATGACAGTTTGTATCTATCATGCAATCCTATAGTAAATACAAATGAAAATTAATGAGCTCATAAAGGTGACCCGTGTCTGCTCTCTTGTTACTGTTAACTTATCTAGAAGTAAATAACGCCTTTTCGAGCTAATTTCACTATTTACTCCGAGGAAGTATGAAATCTACGAAAAATTACCTTCTACATAAATAACGTTTTGAATTTTCTGATAGTTTATCATAAATTTTACTTTGATTTATAGCACCACTGCTAGGGCTATTCATGTTTCTTCTAAACTTATCATTGCAAAAATGATGAATTTATTGCTTTACTCTGGTCAGTGACACTTTACGCTTGAACTTAAACAAAACTACCTACTACAATAACACAACACACATAAAACCAAAAACCACTTTACTTATATATTGACCTGTAAATAGTAGAACTGATAAAGTGTAAAAATTCGAGTGACCCATAATACACAGAGAAGTTCTTACACAAAATAATTCATCTAGATTGTAAGTTACTCTTTCTCGTTTGATCGGATTCTCGTATCGTACGACGTAATACCATTAGCATTGCACAAGGCGGATGTAAACATTCGCACTGAGATTTCTCACACACTGTGAGTATTTGCACACTCCAGTTGTTAGCAAGCGTATATGCATGTACTACATGTACGTACAGAAAATAATTTCCCAGGGCTCACACAATCAGCAACAAAATACAATTCGCATTCGCAATAATTCGTATTCAGTTGTTGTAGCTGCAGAATATTTCCAACTGGTAAGACTGACGTATTGTTCATATATACTAAGCTTTTAACTAAAGTTCTTTATCCAACCAAAAGTGGACCCGTGTAAATATTCGGTTGTAGTTAATAGAATGCAAATGAATAGCTCTCTCTCACTCACTCTGCCATATACAATGCACACAATACCCTTGTGTGTCCGAGTGGTGTGGGTAGGTTGGACTTGCAGCTTGCATGATTTGTCACCACTACTTTCACAATTCTGTGACGCTTATCTCTGAAGCGTGTAGAGCTGAGCCTAATGATATTATTGCCTTCTTTCTTCCAACTTTGGTTTTACGAAGGTATTCTATTATTATTATTGTCCTTCTCTCTCTCTTATATATGTAGCAGTATAGTAGTCGCCTGCATATTTTCCTGCCTGACTCTCGTTCTCTCCTACAGCTATTTGTAATTCCATCATTGGACTTACTCCGCTTTTAGATTTAGCTGTCCTGTCGTCCTCTCTGTCCTGCAATAACCCTACCCTTCCCCATCTACCAATGCCACAGCCCCACCACGTGAAATATGAGAGTGACCTAACCCGACAGACTTTTTTCACAAACTTATCTTGCTTGGCTTATGCAAAATAGTACCGAGCCCTGCTGGAATATATATCGCTTTCGAAATGCTGGACTTTGGGTCCGAGAATGAAAAGGAGTTATTGGTTCCGCCTGGGAAGCACAAACACCGGGTCCTCACATATATACACATACATTGTACACATTCACATATATAGACTTGTAATAATATTCATATAAAATGATTTGTGCTGCTCGACTTGAATAATACCACTATGGTAAAACTAATCCAATCCGTTTGAGATTTGAGTCAGTGGATTTTTAAGATTTATTTGCATAGGTAGGTCGCTGGTGTAGGGAAGTGATTACGTACCTATTTCATTTCTTTGCACAGACATTCTTTTGTATTTACGGGTGCACATGGGACAGGTGCCTGCACATAAATCCGACGATATGGCCAATAGACGTATGCACAGGTAGTGGTAGAAGTACGTACCCTTTCCCATTAAACAACCTAAACACTATTACGGCCATTTTTTCCTATATACATATACAGGGAGTAACATACAAGTCGTCATTGTCGTTCCGTCCTCCTCATCTACATACAAGAACATAAATATTCAGTGTGTGACATACAGGTGAAGTACTAACACCGCCACAACAACAACCCACCAACAACCAACTCCACTCTCTCTCTGTATCTTTTATTAGGCATGCAATCTTTAGAACAAAACTAAAACATTCAACTTCCACGGAGTCCCTTCTAGTGTTATTATTTTACAGGAGTACTACTATAGTAGTAGTACGTCAGCAGTAGCAAATTGGTAAAGACCGACTACCTTCCTCTCTATCACCTTTTATTTACCGTATATAGGTATACTAAATATGTATACATGTGTGCCTGTATTTATAGCACGTACATTTATTATATAGTTTGTGATATGACGAGGTAGTGAATTAAAGCAAGTCTATATTCATTCAGTCAACCGACAAAACAAAATAAAGTGTTACAGAAATGAAAAGAAAATAATAAATAACCGAGAAAATATATGACTCCCAATCACGCCTACCCATGACTTTTAATGAATTTTTTACTCGCTCTGCCAGCCAGGGAGCTCTACCGTTGCTCCTGCCTTACCACTTGCATCACAAAAACCACACTGCTTTCATTTATTTGTACCTGGGAAACAAATGAGGAAAGAAATTTACATCGCAATACTAAAACTGCTATATTTATCTATACAGTAGACTTATTGTACGTTCACATACACATTATGACGTTTTTCGTAGGAAGGTGTGTGTAGGTAGCTGAGCTACATCATTACTTCCACACGCTTTCAGTCTTAAGGTGTAAAATACTTTTTTCCAATTGCTCTCCCTGCTTTTTGCGAACTATTTTCACAGTTCAGAGTTTGGCGAATGATTGTCCAATGAAAAACATGTAGAAAGGCTTATATAAACACTTATAGAGGTATAGCTACAGTTAATCATTGTATAAGTAGGACATATTGCATTGTTTTCTATTTTCTTGCACATAGCACAATGCACAAAGAGTTTCGGTTTGCTAAATCTCTGGTCTCTCTGTTTCTTTCTTTTTCATTCTCTCTCTCTCTCTCTGGAGGCACAAATGGATTTACAATGCAACATCCTACTACTACACTTGCATGAAATTGTAAATGCACAGAACAAGAAGAAAACCGTATCGTCAGTCGACTTCATGCATACTGATTGCTTATTGCTTCAGGATTTAGTATACATAGTACACTTGCCTAATTTATTATCGTATATATTTAGGAAAGGTTGGGTTGTGTACTACAATCATGAGCTTTGCATATTTTTTATAATGATTCTGCATGTAACATGTAAGCGAAAATGTGTGTACAAAATGTAGCCGTAAATAACATTAGTATATATATGACTATGACGTTCTTATCAGCGTTTCTATTGTTTTGCATGGTTTTTTACACAATGACTAAATACGGGTTTGATACGCTGAACTGGCTCTAGACGGAGAAAATTGTTTCAGGTAATTACAATCGGGAGAAGTAAGGGAATAATTATGTGGGATGCAAAAAGCCATGTTTTCTCATCCACATTTGCAATTACAATCATTAAAACGTATCTAATTGCAGATTGGAGCTGCCACACGCGATAAACGAATGCGAATATTTAACACGGGAAATGATTTCACAGTTACATTTTGGCAATGTAAATACACCAAGTGAATTCTAATGTCCATTATTCCCTTTCCTTGCTGTTAGTGGTCCGAAAGTGATTTTCAGTTTCCTCGCTCTTTTTGTGCACAGGTTAGGTATACATAATATATAATTCCTACTAGCAGTGGTAGTGTGGGGAATAATACATGGATAAACGTACACAGAGTGCTAAGCAATTTTGTTGTAGACTGACAGGGAATAATATATACGTTGGTAAAATGATATCTGTATTTGGATTTCATGAATAATTATGGACAACGACAGGCGAGGACGTTAACATTATCATATACACTTTGAATAATAAAGCACGAATGATACACACACACATTATATCATGGGCTTTCCATTTACGCTGTGGTGAATGCACACACACAGAAATGTAGAAGCATTATTACTAATTTATAAGATTCTACTGTAAACTGTTCGCTCAAACTACTTTGCTTTGCTGCGGAACTAGCAATTTATGAGATTTAGTCCGTTCATTACAAGTTACAGTGAAAATGGCAATGTTAAATCACGCTGCTGACGTCCGTTACATAGGAAATGTTTTTTGTACTAAATGAACGTGTGGATTTCGGTAATGTGTGTCTTTGTTCATTTTTTCAACGTAATTCAACAGACATACTAGAGAGACGCAATTAAGGCTCATAACTTTTTTATGACGTATGAGGGGAGAGGACCACGTCAAACTAAAATATTTTAAGATAAAAACCGACAGAATGACTTGACTTATGTGATGAGACTATCTTAACGGAAAATTTACCCAGAAAATTTCAACAACAGAGTTACTACCACGAGATACAGATGAAGATTGCTAAATACAAACAAACTGTAATCTCACAACACTAACAAACATAGAATGTTTTACGACTTTTCCAAAATCACCACAAAGAGTTAAAGAAGGCAGACACAAACTGAAATTTGAAAAGAGTGGGAAAGTATTGTAGTAATATAAGAACAGGGGTAAGAAAAGGAAAGAAAAGAAGCATTTGTCTGTAGGAGAAGTAATGTAAGAAACAAGCAGAGGTTAATGTTGTATGTGGGGAGCGAAGGAAGAAGAAGGAGTCGTATATCGTGATGTAATAGAGAATTCGTGACGCTGTGTCTTCCAATTTGTCAAAAAGGAGCGGTGGCTTTGCCTTGTGTCAAATTACTGTGTGTGGACTTCTCCTGAGACTAATGAATGGTCTTCCAAACCGAAAATGAGGCCCCAAAGGGCCCATCTTTTCCCAAAAATTTTATGACTTCTCTATATATATTATGTTCTTCACTCCCTGCCTTCAACTTTAACTCATCTCACAGTCTCACATCACAAATCCATACTCACTTAAATTTTTCACTCAATTCATTCCATTCTCAGCTCATTCACTCAAGTCAAAAGCAATATTGCCTTATCATCACCATCAAACCCCCTAACCATAACACTAACAATAGTGCATAGTGTATTCTTATTATAGGTACTCTTTATTTGCAATCACAATTATTATTGCAGTTATGTAGTTACTATACATTAACCACTATAATGCCTTCTATGCATTATTTGTTCACAGATATTTTCACATAACTCAAATCTTTATTAGGTCTGGGTTGCACAATAGCTACAAATAGAATGCGATGAATTGTTTCTGTGAACATGATTACAGTATATAAAGTAGATTCCAACAGGACAGATACATGATCGGCTCCCCTCCTTGTGTGTGTCACCATTTTTACCAGGGTTGAAAATCCTGGAAGAAAGGTACCTCGGAAATTTAAGGAAAAATACGTATTTTACAGGAAGTTAAATTTCTTTTTCCGTATGGAAAAATACGGAAAATAAGGAAAAATACGG
>JABASD010000699.1:0-61178 GCA_019776165.1 Pogonognathellus flavescens | reverse complement strand
GATTTTTTCATCCCAAAAACGCGAATTTTTGGACGAAATTTTCGCGAATTATGACTAACCTTGTTTATCTACTAAAATATATACTACTCTACTACGTGTATACAATTTCTTATCCGATTTTAGATCATTTGAATCAAAAGCAAACTGTTTTTAATTTGACTTTTACGAAACTTGGTTACTCCATTGCAAATGGTTTATTATGAATGATCAGGGCGATCTTCAGACACCCTGGATGGATTTTTAAAACTGTAGCTGTAGGTATGATATGGATAGGAAAACGACGAACTAATAGAGATAATTCGTTTCCATTGCCCAACCTTCAGATTTTTCTTTTTGTGTTCAATAATGCACTGCATGTACGAATATTGTAAGGTATAAAGGACGGGCGTCTTTAGAGTAGAACTAGAAGTATAGTTGAACAACTGTGTTGAAGAAATAAGTAAGTTTACGAGGTGACGAAACAGATGGTTGTTTGACACAGTTTCTGAACTACAATTATTTGTGCAATCTCCCAGAAGAGTATTAGTGTAGTCCCCTACTAATCAGTTCGGTGCAATTGGCTAGACATTAAATGAAAGTTACTTGTTCAGGAAACGGATGATGATCGACCCCGCAACGTTCTTGTCGACATGTCATAGTGACGTGGCTCTAGTACAACACTACGAAGCCTTATACTGCTACTAAATGCATCCCTAGTAAAGTTTAATGAAGGCTACAACAGCTGACCACAACATTATGTGTTACTGTTACGACTTACATTAACAATACGTTGTTTGTGGGTTTAATAAGTACAGTAGAGAATCATAGTCAGCCTATATCTTTCCAATATGGAATGAAACGCAGACTCTCCCAATAGTAATACTCACGAAATAACTTTCCTTGCTGTAGTAGTAGCATGTAATTTGTAGTAGTTTTATATTTTATGACTTCATGTCTGACTCCATGTCGTCGTTAGTTGTGCATTTCGGAAGAGCAGCGAGTAATGCAAACTGTGCAACCACATCATTATCATTAGGTACCGAATGTGCACAGATCAGACGCTAAAACTACACTTTGTTTTCACACACACACAAACTCATGCACAAACAGAATAACGACCCGTTCTATTTTCTCTTCACGCATTGTCAGTCCCACTCGTCACTCGCAATATGTGTAATTCCTTGTGAATTATTTGTCTGTAAACAAGTTACATGTGAATTAAGTCTATATTCGCTATCAGTGATTGTATTAAACAACCTAAATGCAATGTTAATTGTAAAACATGATTTTTAACGATAGAATGTATAATGCTGTGTGTGCAAACGAAAATGAGATTTGCAGGCAGATCGAATATTTATTACGAGGAGAAAGTAGATTGAGGCATTTCAGATTTAGTGTTTATTATTTTATGTGACAATAAAATGACGATATTCGTTCAACACAAAGAATTTAGCTGTGTTGGTATACTTTTTAGTGTAGCGTGTGTCGTTATAATGGATAGTGAGATATAATGGACAGTCTCGGTTTAATCCTGACTATGGTAGTATATATGTAGTTCTATATATATGGATGAAGAAGTATACACAATGTGAAATGTACACGCATTCGAGATTGAAAAAGGGAATGAACAACTCTTTGAAAAGGAATGGAAAAAGACATTCATTCATTTAGTCATCTCCAAGGTCAGTTTTCTATACGGGATTGGTATTTCTCCATGTGTGATCTAACGATCCAAGCCAGGACGGTAAAGTAGTAAGAAGAGTAAGGACACGTCCACAGCCAATTTGATTCAATTCTGTCTCTGACATTTTCAAAAAGAGATAATGCAAGAACTAGGTCAAGTCAGTAGGCACAGCTTTGTGCAATACGAAAGTACTAGTATTTTTATGGGCTCTAATAGCACTGTCCTCAGCATTTTACCCTTTAGACTAATCACAAACGGGTTTTGACGAACATTACTTATATAATAGGATAGAAATATATCCCAATGTCCATAATATGGCATATACATCCTAGTCCAACGTAACGCCAATGATGACACAGTACTATTTACTAACTAAATGAATGAAATGCCATATAATATGATTCTTCAGCATTGCTGCTTTCATTCGTTGGCAGTTTTCACTCTGTGTATCATGTAATACAAGTAGTATGCACAACTTTCACTCTAAATCCATTCAAGTGTAATAAGGAAAATTTTGGCACAAGACGATTTATCAGCAATACAACCATATTATATTATTTGTATGCATATAATATAGTATATAAATAGTAAAAGTCTAAAAGAGGGAAGTAGAAAGCTAAAATAGAAAAATTTAAAGGCATAACAAGACATTTGCAAGCAAAAAACACAACTTGAGGCCTAATATTTATTTACTGGTAACATGGCTATATTGCCAATGTGTACTTAAACTAGCCGTTAATTTCCACGTTTTGGCGAGACAGGGTTAACATTTAATTACCTTGTATACGTAGTATCCTTTTCATGAGTAAAAATAGTGCAGTGATGTTTAGTGTCATGTTAAGGTCAATGTTTTTGTTTTTTCACTCTATTATTATAACTTTCATTGTACCTTTATAAAATTACAGCCCATTTGGGAACGTTATAAGTGTAATAATATAGACTTTACACACATTTATGTATGTGTCTTAAAATTATATTAATACACAAGGTACCTGCTATCTCTAAGTTGTATATACTAATAAAAGACGAGGCCAATTAGGTCAAGGTTCTTTTCCTTTAATGAAGGTACTGTAAACTCTATGTATTCAAAAAACACAATACGTCACTGCTATAGAGTACCTAATACTTTGAATTCTTTATAATTCCATTACTCAACGTAAATCTTCTTTTCAGCGATCTTACATCTTACCTCTTAAGTAGTATTTTAGTAGTAGCAAGCCTTTCTCGCTGTCACTATAAGTTCACCTCTGAAAATGGGAATTAATGCAAAGCAAAATTGTTATTAGCTTCAGAAGTTATATTCGTCTTTGTGAATATTACACAGGATTTCCTGTGATGTACCTATTTAAAGTGCCGCATTAAAATTTTCACAGTATAGTATCTACATATTAATATTATACTATTGTACATAATAATTTATGCACATTTATTTAAGTCTACTAGTATACCTACTAACTGTAAATATTCTTCTGCCATAGTAAAACTGTGTGTATTTTCTAGGCCCACACAGTATAAGATGGAAATAATACTATGTCAGTACTATAATCTACAGTATCTTGACTTCAATATAAATGGCTGTCTTTATCGTTTGTTCATGAAGTTTGACTTGAGTCGGATTATTTTGCGTATAAATACAATGAGTGTTGTGTTGGTTTGAGAGTGAGGCAGCTACGGCAGAGTAGAATGGCATTTAGGAAGAAGAGTTAGAAGAGGCAGTTATTACTTTGTAGTTAAAATGTTTATGTTGGGAGGAACATGGAATGAAGTTGTTGTGGAAGTACCACTGGTATGTAAAGTACGTAATGTGATGTAGTGTTCAAATGCAAAGCGACGTAATGCGTGGCAATGCAGTATCATAATGTAGCTAATGGAAGTAAGTAATGATACGGAATGTGCAATGGAATATAATAACAATGGCTGTGGGATGAGGAGAAAACACTGTGGCAATTGACACACATACATTATTATTGTTGTTGCATATTACTCCGAGTCGAGAAGAAGATTGCCATTTTCCCATTGCCCAACGCGTTCTTTACTCCAATTTTCTCTAAGAAATTCACTCTGTGTGCTACATACGTTCTGCCATTTCTAGCTTCTCTCTGGAATGGAATATCTATTTAGAAATGGCAGTTTTTCGTCTTTCTCTAATGAGCCTTCTCCAGCCCACTAAAACATTTCATAAGGCAACATTGCTACAGGAGAGTGGTCGTATCTGTATTAGAAATAGTGGCAGTGTACGACTAATGAGAACAAAGTTTTAGGAGATACTACCTACTTAAGAATTAGTAGTGATCTGTAGTATGTTGATGATGAGAATGATAACTAACTCCCTCCACCACTAAACAAACACTAAAACTATCCTAAGTTTCATTGTTTCTATAGTCAAAATCGGAACAAGTCTAATACCATTTTGCATTTTTTGTGTGCACTTAATGTAATAATATTGTACTCTTCCGTAAATATCATTTAAGGGTATCATTATTAAAATACAGGGACGAAAACATTTAAACATTCCAAATACAGAAATACAGACAGGTTTGCTTATACATACACACGTACGTAGATTTTGCTGCGAATCTTTTGGCAATCATAAACCTAAATGCCATCTTTATTCTGGAACTAATACTTCCATCTATACTTACACAATCTGACTAAACTACAGGCAATGCGTTGAATTTCATGCATAGAACAAAAAGTGAGTGCATGAAATAAATTGCGTTTTATTATTTAAATCCATATAGGTACCTACTAACCATACAACTTTTTTGTCCGCTGAAATTATTTCAATAGAATTATTTTAAAATAAAATGCAGAAATGACTAAGAAATGTCTGAAGATTACACTGACTATAACAAATTAATGAACATAATTGTAAAATTGTGAGCATGGAAGCTAGAATTATCATTTCTATCTGCAATATATTTGCCACAATTTGTTCCCTTTCACCAGCTAAAATTTCGACTGCTGTTCTTCGTCCATAACTTCAAAGTTAATCCATTCTAAAGAGCTTTGGCATTACCTATCCAATGGAAATGAGATATTCATGAACATCTCTTTAGCCTTTCAACTGTGTTGGTAGTTTAGAAACCTCATAGTCTGAAACTACTTCATCACATAAAATCATACAAATCGTCCCATTTGAGACCTAAATGTACTGTTGAAGAAATCTTTAATGCCAATTTAGATTCGCTATCGTTAGAGTTAATTGGGATGGATGGAACATTACTTTGACTAAAGTTGCATGTTGTTTTGTGAAGGAAATGAGGAAGCATAACTGCATACAATATAAACCACAAGTGAGTCCTCATTAAAGAAATTTCTGAAACATTTATGCGAACAATGAATTTTAAGCTGGTAAATCTTATGTATTTAGAATGCATTTTTACAACTGAAATTGGTCAAGTTTATAATTATAAGAAGACATGACTGTTGATCTGTTTATTTATTACATTACACTTTAACTATGGTTTATTTTACAAATAAGCCCAAAGGATTTCTACGAAAATTAGTTCGGTCGCCCATAAACAGGAAGCGTTTTCTAGGAAGATGCCGGTTATATTATAGCTGTATGTTAGTTTTATATTGCATCATCGGATTGTGGTAAAGAAGCGCCGTATTGGATCGTGTGGCATTTAACATTGTGTAGAACAAGCATTTTGGTTTGTCTGACTGAGCGCTCATGAAAGTGTAACTTGTCAAAATTGGCTGTGTTGGTAAATGTTGTTTTGCCCGTATTCTCAGCACACTTTCACATATAGAGGACAACTAATAATAGATTTTGTTATGTTTCGGTGGTCTGAAGCCAATGCGAAATTCTTCATGCAGTATCTGTAGAACATCGACTTGGTATAGTCATCAGCAAAGCAAACAGAAGAAACGAACGTAAAGCAGGAAAGTACAAGAAGAGAAATGCACTACATTATTGCACACATTCATAAAATATCAAACAATGTTTACTTTTCTTTATGCCACAAACAACGAACATGTTCTTCGGAAATCTTATGCTCCACTTTCAACTAAGGCAAGGATACAAAATGTTTCCTTCTTCTGGAGAATTCCATCATGACATGTAAAAATACTATAGACGTCTACAAATATCATCGGATCAAGGTTCCTTCCCTCAACTTTCTACACATTACGCCTTTTTAATATCAGTCATTTTATTCTATGAGCTTCTTCTCCGATAACCACTTTTCCAATGTCATGTCCTATTAATATATCACGCAACCTTAATATTTTTTGCCAAAAACTTAATCCGGTATTAGCTATTTCATTTTCACTAGATTAAAATATTAATATTGAAAATATAAATCTACTAATATTGATACAGAATAAATTCCACTTATTACGAAATGAGTTAAAAAGTGTATCATACAATTTTGACATTATCGCCAATTTTATATTGTATCATGGAAGTAAAACGGAAGCTTTATACAAAATGATGTCTTCAAATGGTCCAAAAAATTACTGTGTTATTGATATGTCCGTCGGACAGAAACCTACTTTCTTCAACCGTATCAAGAGAAATAACTACACTTGTAAACGTTTTCTGTTGCTATCTCAATCTCTCAAGTGGAAAGGGGAAAGAAAGAGAGAGAGACAAATGATGTCCAGTCAAAGTGAGGAAGTTGTGTATGTGGACAGAGTGGGGTAATATATGAAAGTACCCAAGTAGTACCACAGAGCACCGCACAGTGGGTGTGTTTTACTATATGTAAAATGGATTCATATATACCTACTATTTTTTCTGTTTTTGGTGACCGTCACATATTATAGAAATGGCAATAGAAACGTATAACTGAACTACAGTACACGCTACAATATGCATTCCCCTTCATAAATAATACACCACACACACACCAAACATACACCGCATTCATTTTTCATGCGCCCATTCCACATGTTGACTTGTTTGTTTCCTTCTCAATTGAAGTTTAATGGGATTGCGTTGTATGGGATTTTTCTTCGGAGCAATGCATCACGTAGGATGTGAGCGAATGATGAAAGCACTTACTGACCTAATTCACATCTGTAATAATACTTCACAAAGTTCACATGATATAAGGTGAAAGTATCAAAGAGGCGCATGAATCAATACAGGAAGCACAATACTGTGTGGCACATTTCACAATCATCTTTTCTCTGTCAAAGAAAACTAGAAACAATTTTCCAGTCACTCAACGTAGAAATGTCAATGTCATTTACTAAATTGTTTTGAAACTTTTGAAGCATCCAGACGAATCTTAGATTCAATGAATAATTTAAATGTGCCGTCTGTATGAGATTTTACTCGACGACACTGAAAATTAAAAGCTAAAATCTATGTGAACATATAATTATTGATAGACATTACACTTAAATGCACTACTATTAGTATAGATCCACTTAGAAACATGGTTTAAAATTTTGGTCAGACTCTATATACCTGTAAATTTTTGTAAGTAAGAGATTTTTATTCTTGTACTATATAGTAAGTATACGTGTAAAGGACGACAGATGACCAATATTTATACGATATTATTTGTAGTACAGCATGTCATAGAAATGTAGCGGGGGAAAAGCCGTAAAAAGACGTCTAAAAATTCATACGATTTTTTATACTTAATTGAAAGTGCAGTTTTTATTATTACTGTTTGCTATAGGAATACCTACGTAGAAAGAATTAAGGCATACGAAGATTCACATTGGAATACACGATTGGAAAATTTCAATTTTCTCTTCAGAATGATTTGAAGATACTCGTGAGATTTACAATTCAATAATTTGCAAGAGTAAGTAATGGCGGTGGTGGTATATGTATGAGTAGAAATATAGATATTTGCAGTTTGATCGTTTCGTAGTACACAAAAAAGAAAAACCGTATGATTTGCATGACAAGGTCTTATCAGTAAATTGCCATCGCATGCAATTCACTGGCTGAACCGCTGACAGAGCCACGATCCTATTTCGGAGTGGTAGTAACAATAAGTTGATGAAATCACTAAATATTTACAAGCACTCAAGACAGATAGACGCGTAGGAGTCGTTTCCGAATGTACTGCTCTAGGCAGACAAGAATATTGCACAATTCGGATGCTGATAATCCCACAGAGAAGACAAATATCGAATTTAGGGCAGAATAAAGCATTAAGTGTAGAAGTGGTGTAAGGACGAGAAAACCTTTTCACCAATGCCTGGACATGTTTCGACTGCGAACTCTGTGTCTGTGGCAACTACCGTGGTCATCGAACTGCATTTCATTACATTCTCTTCACGACAAGTTGGTCAAATTGACAATTCTGACAAAAGCCATAGGCTTTAAAATAAGGAATAAAATCGTCAACTTAAAAACATATACCACACAGTCACTATGATTTGATTCTATAGCATTCTTCTTCTTCAGTGTATTACGGTTACCTAGTACATAATAATATTCCATGTACCTCCGTTCCTTTTCTTAAGAGGCAGAAGCACACACGGAAGAGAAATCTTATTTTTCTGTTGTTCATGTAATTGATACTATGAACATACTATGAACTACATATTACATACATACTACATACTATGAACTATTTCACAATATGTGACATAGTTCATAGTGTGTAACTATTAGTAGTAACTATGACTTTATGACTTACGAGTATCTTGGAGAAATTGAATTTAGCCTTATTCTTTATTGAAGTCAACCAGTGTGAAACGTCTACGCAGAATTTGATCTCATACAGATGTGTTTATTTCTGCTGCCTACAAGTATAACGTTGAACTGTGAGCAACTCCACAATTATTTCCTATGGTGACGTGTAATTGTCTTGTGAGTTTCTAGTTAATCTACCGACAGTTGGGATTCAGTGTATCATGTAGACTAAATAAAAAACCCACTGTTTTACAAAATAATATACCATAGATGATATTCTTAATGTCTGCAGTGTTCATAGAACTATTGCAATACAGTAGAGGACTTTTCATAGCAACATATAGATAATAAATCCCAGTAAAATCTTGTTAACCGAGAAATATGTGGGAGAGCATGGATATTTACTGTGGTAAAAACGAACCTACCTAATTGTGCTAGATTTGTATATTTTATGAGAGCAAGGATGTATGTGCAAGAATTTTAATTTAAATTCGTTAGGCAAAAGACAGAAGGCATTTAAAATAATTCATTTCCAAGCAAGCGTCTTGACCTTAAATGCAGTTTGTGCATTTTATGCAAATGGTAGTAATGCATATTCAATGCATTTTACTTACCAGCACAAGTAGTATGAGTTGAAAATTTATTTTCCCATATTATACAGATAATATTCGAACCTATTTTGTTCGTTGAATTTATGCCTGCGGTATTTATATTACAGGTAAATCAGTTACGAATAAATTGTTAAAATAATACATTATGCCGTAGAAAAGCCGATTACACCGATATAGTCATTGTTAGTATACATACTATAACGATGCCTTAGTTTTCTATACCGACAATAAATATACATGTAAGATTTATGCAGTAAGCATCTATTATAATAATAAAATATTAGCATAATAGTAGTCTTGTTAGACTGCATAGTCCACATTTTGTAGAGTTTGAGACTGAAACTGCTTTTAAGCCTTATCTTATACATGTAGTAGTAAATAATATAATATTAATATTCTACGACGACTGTCTATCTGTAGTGCAACTTTCACCTATTATATGTTGGCATTGGCATGACATTCATTGTGATTCGGACGAAGCGATTGGTGAGCTGAGTTTTAGTGAATGTGTTCAGGTAAAAGGCAGCTATGCTTATATTCTACACGGTAGGATTTTGTATCGTACTATAATCGTACTTACCACACACGGTTGTTTTACAAGCTGACTCCAATAATCTGCGTCTAGCATGCCACGCTGACACTTGCAGCACTGCTTATGTTGTGTACATACATAAGAGAATTCCAGGTCAATCAATAATTGTGAATCAGTAATAAAAAGAACAAACCTAATGAGCTTCTGGCAAATGTCACCTTGTTGTTTTGCAGTTGATGAACAAATGGTTTCAGAAATAGAACCACACACTCACTATCATTATCAACACAACTCAAGCCAATCTAACTACAGAAAATACCTAAGCGAAGCGTATTTGCACGTTTTTGCGTCGGCAACAAATTGAGCGCTTCTCCCAGTGTTACTGTATCGTAACACGTACTTGAATAATGTAATTTTGTACACGTAATATATTATCGTGGAAATAATATTAGCATTTCCGATTCTCACTTCACAAACCAGGATATTCGGAGGATTGGGAAGAAATAGCAAAGGAAACTGACGATATATATAATACGATAATTGACTTGTGGTATAGAACGACAGTCTGCTCGGCTCATTTGAGTCTAACTGCACAGAAAAATATAAAAAAGGCAGACTTTTACGTTCTCGTTCGGTGGCTGTGGCCCAATATTGAATGCAGTGTATTTGTTTAGGATTCACAATGGCTTTTGGGCTTCTGTGTCGTATACACAAACACAAGGTACACATAGACGCTGCTGGGATGAGTGACAATACTCTCACCACTACTCTTTTACTTACTGGGGAAGGACGAAGCACAAGAAAAGACAGAACAGCCTCTACTGAATACATACATATTCTAGTTAACTTACGCTAAACTCCCCTGCTAGACTTCTTACACAAGGAGAGTCACATAATGTAATTGTTACGGCTATATAGTCAAGAAATACACCAAAGACAAACAAACACAACCAAACTAGAGAAACCAAAAGCTTTCAACAGTCGCTTTCCATCAACTATACATCAACCCAGTATTATTTCATTGCATGCCAACCCAGCTAGACTCTTTTAATTAGCGGCTATCTGTACATTATTCCCAATGTACTCCAGGTTTCGCTTCGGCATGATTTTGCACCCAATCTCATCAATTTTTGCAACTTTGCAAAGACAGTCTCACGAGACTGATCTACTAAATGAGCACACATACGCACTAGAATGTTATTATATACTCATTAATATTATTACGAGTTTATTTTTATTTTTAATCTACACTACAGGTAGGCATTTTTAAGTACACTATTGTATGGACGATTAACAACTGTATTATAATGTCACGACAGGTGGCTAAGTGCAAATAATGATAATATATTTTATACGACACAACTTTGAAAGCTTAATAATAATAAAAACGGTGCAGCCAGAATAGAACTCACAGAAAAGCCAAGGTTGTCCTTTGTGTATGATTAACTATCAGTTTATTATTAGTTTCTTGCGTGTGCCTACTTGAATCACGTTTTGTAGACGAAATAATATAAGCAAACACAAGGGATGCAAGGACTTCCCAATATAAAATATTTTAATATCCATATACATTATATGTTTTACCGACTTCGACTAGTATTAAATACGGCGAATTCTCTCTTGTTGAGTCGTTCTCATATGTAAATAAATACAAAATGCACTTTGATCATTAAACTGGAAATTTTACTAGCATTATCATACATTGTATAGGATTATGATTTGAAACTTCTGTATGCGTAAGTAGGCATATAAAGTCTGAAGTATGTTTACATACATAATGTTCATTGTAGTTCATAACATATTTATTATTATATTCTGCTAGACTGTACTATTTGTAGGTCATTACAACTTATTCTACTTTTGTAAATTCACGAGGACGTCATTTAAAAGCATGTTATGTTGTTCATAACGAACCGACCTTAATGTCTGGCAGAATAACTCTCCCATGTAAATAATGTTGTATTGTAATAAATAATTTTGTAGGGGATTAGTTATCATGTTATCAATATCAATAGGAAAATGTTGTGTACCTACTAGCTACTACACAAAGAAGGAACCAATGTTGCTAGAAGTACCAATACTACTACGTGGTTCTTCCCTTCTTTCTGGAGGAACGCGTGATATTGTAGGTACTGGCTAAATAATAAGGAACTTCATAACAATCTCTAACAAATATAACATATATTAATTGGGAGTGTGTAAGAATACTATCTGTAGTTTTATTTACACAAGCTGCAGTAAGTAGCTAGTAGATATGCATATCAATATCAACTATATCCTGCAAAAGATACGCTTCAAAAGTTATATTAGTAAACTGACAGACTTGAAACCCCATGAATAATGAATGATGCACTGAATATTCAATAAACCATTCGTAACGGTTGAAAGAAGTGACCAAGGGAACAGTAACACTGCATTGTGAACTTAGACATTGTAACCTTTTCAACAACATCAACATGTCAGTTGTGACACAGTGTTATTAGCAGTATAACTCGGATGCCTATACGTATATTATTAAAAAACAGGAAGTGTCATTTACTCATTTTTCGTAATATTTTAGCACTGGCCGTCTTCAAATTCAAAGCTGGAAGATTTCATAAAAGAAGTCGCATAGCAGTAAATAGAATGCATTTCATATTCGAGCTTTTTTAACATAGTAGTCACTGTACTATGTCAAAGATCGTGAAGGAGTGGACCGATTGACCCCATCTTCGAACTTATTGTTAACCTTACATAGGTCCTCACTATTGTGTGTATCAAATTTGGTCAAAATATTTCAACGCGTTCTTAAGTTTTCGTGGTGAATGACGGACGGACGGACAGCTTTGTTCTTCATATAAATTGACTTCGTCACTTAATAATGTCATGCGAAGGAGTATTAAGAACGTTTTGGAGTCAGAGTGATTAGAAAAACAGGAGCATATAATAAGTAATATACTTTGTGCACCTAGTTAGTTAATGGAAAGAAGAATACTCTCTGTCAATCAATACCGACAACAAAACATTCAGTGCTGGGTAGAACTAGAACTATTGTATATTATGCCTATAGAAATATTCATATACGAGCAAGTAAGGAAGGACAAAATTAATAAGTATTTGCGTTACACATCTCTTCACGCTATTTCTTGTTGAGTTCTTAAAATTCAAACTAGAAGGATAAGCATACGTAAAGCTTATTCGTTTCATGACCTAAATATTCATAGTTAGTAGTATGGACTACATACTTCATAATATTAAGTTAGAAACACATAGCTCTTCGAAATTATAATTACTAAAACTACTGAAGTATGTTGAAATAAATTGAAGACAATTTTAATTGCAATGCCATAAGTATAATAAGAACCGATTAGACGAAAATTAAATAACTTTACCTTCAAAATTCCATTTCAAGCACCAATTAACTGTCTTATAGAACACAGTAAAACTCGTAGGCTTTTTTAAGTAAAATTATATAATTTTTTAAACTTGACGAAATGATTTTAATTTGGTGTATTTGACTTAATAACTGGCAGATTGAAAAACCTTAGCCTTGATGATGACAACAAACAAAAAGTATGAGTAGTAGGTATCACTGTCTCCCTTTTGCATTTAATAATACAGTACATGGTATCTCAACAGACTACGTAAGTATGTCTTGTGTGTTACGTTATAACTTGGTAAGACTCACACACTCACATAGCGTTGCTTGCTCAGACGGACATGAGACGTGAGACTACACTACACTGACACTGAAATGCTTCAAATGATTATTTAGAGTGGAAGTACATATGGAATATGTTTTGTGCATGCTGTGTAAGTATCTAGTGTTGTTATAATATACCAGGACGATTAAGTAGGACTTGCACCTTAACAGTGATAAACAGTACACCTATAATGCTAATGCATAAACTACCACGTACAGAAATTACCGTTTTGTTTCGTTGTAGTAAGTGTTAAGAACAGGTTAACAGAGTATGACGTAAAAAGATACATTGTCTAACCTTGGGAACGTAGGTATTCGCGTACGCCTTGCACATTCATTAAATATCATCTCTTCGCTGCATTTTGTGCGCTAGTGAAATCCTCAATGAACATCGCCCACAACTTTCTGACCTACAACAAAATCAAATAGAAAGGTCAGCCTTAACCACAATGTACTCATATTTCGCACTTGCTATATATAAGCGTTTGTACAGAGACGAACAATCACGGTCCATCTTTTACCAATGCAATGCCAAACATTGACTGACCCGTAGTTTACAAACCTCTGCATTACAGCATTTTACTTACGACATTTTTATTTAATTCGTTTGTATTTATACATTGCATGAAAATTGCTAACAAATAAAATATAATGTGATATTATGAGGAATTCGTCTTATGAATGGCAGAAATGAAAATGCCAAATTTGGTAGTACAAAATACATATTATATTGTTCCTTGTGGTCATTGTGGTGGAAATTACACGAATCATTTATATGATATACAAAAAATGTATAATTATTAAACAAGGAAGTAGTTAGTATAATTTCACTCTGTCCGTGTCTCCGTCTGTCTCGTATGTACGATAACTCAAGAACGGTTTGAGGTAAACACTTCAAATTTGCTACACATAATGTTAAGGTCCAATGTGAGGTTAAGTTCGAGGATGGGGTTAATCGGTCAACTCTTTCATGACCTTTGACCCAATCAATGTGTATTTGTATAAGTACCCCAGGCTTGTAAGTATTGCTCCGATATAAAACAGAAGATACGCAATATTAATGCTTATGAGCAATTCAAATAAAAATTTTCATAAGAAAATCAAGTGAAATTATACTTAAGTTTTCAAAAAGCTTAAATGATTTTCTCGTACAGTGTCGTCGACTAATAGTCAGTGTATTATATCTTTACAAACAAACTGCAAAATAACAGTCAATTAAAAAGTTAAATTTAATTTTTTTAAATAATGTTATGTAACTTCGTTGTTTCGCTACTCCCGGTGTTTACCGGTTTATTATAATTTACTTTGACTAGTGTTTATACTGCAAGACGGGCAGTTAAAGGCTTTATTTGTACACGAATGGTTTATATGTAATTCATTCTAAACGAATTCTAAACTGTTAAGAAACCTAATAATTGTAAATATATTATCAAAAAATTCTATCCTATTATCATGTATGTATTTAACACACACAGGTAAGTATACCCTGCACTATAGACTTGACAATCAGGCGAGTTTTCGTAACTCGGACTCGGTATATGATAACATATTATTAACCCATAAAGCTGAAAAATATTGACTGCATTGACCTATTTAAAGTTTGATATTTTAAACCCCTTTAATTTGTAATACTTACAATTAGGGTTGGGATGGGACTAACAGGTGCATTTCCAAACCTAGATGCATCCGCCTCCTCATCTTACAATGTGAGTTGATCAGACATAGGAAGTATGCTTGTATATCTGCCGACATCGTAATCACAGAATAACTGTGTAAAAAGCATGAAAAAGTATAGTGATACGGTGCATTGAGACTTTTAATAATAATCAAATGAATGTTTATCATTTCATCCTTCACAAAAAGTGCGGGCACCCTCTCATAAATGCATAATGGCTTACATGGATTGATTTTCTGGTCATTATAATTGTCTGTTATGTCCTTCAGCTATATTATGGTAGGGATAATATCAATATAATATATTATGGCACGCAGTAGAGAATTAGGAGATATTGAAAAATTAAAAAATACCTAACCAGCCAGAGAATACAACCATATGATATTAATGTGCTTATCACAAAAAATTCTGAGCTCTATAAACATATTACTGCTGAAGTTTATGATAGAATTCCGATCGAAAACGCAAAATTGTTTTCCACTTCATTTATATGAATGAATCAACATTGAATCATGATTCACGATTTGTGACTTCAAATCATGTCATGTAATGTTGCATCATGCTATTTATATAAGCTTTTTAATCTCACACTAATAAGGATGTTGTCATCAAATCAATTCAAACTAATAACTATATATAGTGGTGGTTTAGCATAGTGTATTTATGGTAGTTTGCAAACTATAAAATATTTGGCCATAACAAATGAAATGCAAGATATATTGCATGTAGGTTATACCTGTAAAAGTGGGTGAACTGCATAATACTATGCAGACTGCATACAAGTTGAGATTTTAATATCATACTTAAAGGTAAAGATGTTTTATAATAGTAACAGTACTCATTACATTATATTTCAAATAATGGAGTGCAGTTCATTTTGTGTCTGGTTACTTTTTATCATCATCACTGAAGCATTCCACACATCTTAAAACTTATAATGGTGTGGTGCAGTAACCAAGTAAGCGAGCATAATTGCAGTAATTTTGTAGCGGCAGGGTATAGGCAAATTATTATTATTATTACAACGACGATGAAATCATTGTTGTTAAATGTGGGAGTAGTGAGTAGGGCTAATCGTACAACCCAGTTCAATCACTTGTCAATCTTTAAACCGCATGCTGGCGCAAACTGATTGCATATACATTCTGCTGTGAGACAGAATGTAATTTATTTAATTTACTAAATACCAAAGCATATAGGTATAATAAATCTCCTAGTGAGTACACAGTTTATTACCTTCATTTCTTACATGTAATAGTAAATAAAATTACACATCTAAACATCCTTGCAAGTATATACCTAAATGGATAGTTCGAGTATTCTAAAGTAAAGCATCTTTCTTTATAAAGTATACATAAATACTACCTTGATTTAGTTTAGAATTGTGAGAATTCTATTATAAGGAATTCTATTTTGATGTATTCTGCTGTATTTTTAATACATTTCACAACATTTTCTACAAAATACTGAAAATTTTGATTTCTTTTTGAACATAAAAATTACAAGATGGCGATTTAGTAGTATTTTGAGAATACTTTGAATATTTTGACAAAATATTTGGTCCAGCTCTGCAGAACACATTAAATTTGTGTTCTCGGTGTGTATTGTTGTTGGAGAGCAGTACTTTTGTAATGAGCAATAATGACATTTGAATAAATTTAAGTTACATTACATTATAATATCGATATATATGTTCTCGGTGTGTATTGTTGTTGGAGAGCAGTACTTTTGTAATGAGCAATAATGACATTTGAATAAATTCACGTTACATTACATTATAATATCGATATATATGTATTAATATATGATTACATATATGATCTACATGATGATACATGTATCTAGAAAAGACGTTTAGATGTTTTCGTCATCGTCATTATTAAGTAACGAAGTTACTTTATGGAAATACTAAAGCTGTCAGTCTGTCCAGCCTTCACTACGATAACTTGAGACCGCGTTGAGATATTTTGACCAAATTTGGTACCCGTAGTGAGGACATATTATGTGAGGCTAAGTTCAAAGATGGGTCAATCGGTCAACTCTTTCATGACCTTTGACTTAGTATAGTGACTACAGTGTTAATGGAGCTTCAAATAAACAAAGCATTCTAAATACTGATAAGTGAAATCCGTCAAAATTTGAATTTGAAGACCGCCAATGTTTAAACACGAGAAATGAGAATACATATTTTTAATACATGTACTCAGCGGAGTTATACTGCTACTAACACTGTGTCACAGTTGATGTTTTGATGTCATTGTAAATGCATAGTGCAATAGTTAACAACATAGTGTCGCTATTCACTTCGTTGCTTCTTTCAGCCGTTGCAAATGGTTTATTTGTGGATGTAGTTTGTTATCAACACAGCATGTTTCATATGCCATTTAGTTGCGACTTTGTTTACTTCTTGTAGGCGGAACTATTTATATTGGTCAGAATGAAGCGTTTGAGTATAACATCAGTATGAAAAATATGCCTGACAGATGTTTAATGTCGTTGAATCTTACACGGACTCAAGCGCACTGCTATTTTCAAAGCCCTCAAAAAAACTGACTTCGTATGTTCTTGTAAGCATAGACATGCAGATTGCATTTTGAAAGTGAAATAAATTATGCGTAGGAGAAAGACGAGTCTTGGAGAGAATTTTTAAATGAAATCAACCATGATAATATGATACTCCAAATAATAAAAATTGTATTAAGTATTAACCGACTGATATCCGATGATGACTTCAATTGATAAAGTGGGCATTGTGTGTGACACAATGCCTACTAAGATGCATCATTCTGATGAATATTTATAGTAGTCAGTAGTGACAAAAATGTTTGCCATCCTAGCGAATTGATCTAGGTCTCTTCGACAGCGCTATAACTTTGTCATTCCCACCTACAACTCGTGATCGTGCTAGCATTCTAAAAAGTCTGCGGACATAAAAAAACGAGCAAATGATGGTTCTTATTAATGACCATCATTTGCTTGTCTTCCTGATTATTATTTTAAAAGGACTTCTTGTACTATCAGCAGGATATTGCAATGTGTAACTTCCAAGATGTCTCATGAACTGATAATCAAAAAGGCTTTTAATCAGCAAATGATGCAGATGGGTAGCTGATCACTAGATCATCTATTGATGATCTTTGGTTCAAAATTTGATGATTTATTGTTTACTGTGAGTTACTTTTGAATAAAAGAACCATTCACAGTAGAGTTTTGATTTTCCATGAAACAAACAATAATAGTCTCCTACGTAAAATACAGCGGGATGAATGTAAAAAAGTCAGCTATTACAACGAAAACGCAAAATAGAACAATTTGGTATATATACAGTTTATCCTGTATGTATACTATGTATATAGTATAGTATAGTTTATCCTCATCGTTGCATTTACTTATCGGTAGCGTTTATTTACAATCATAATTTAAATTTATTTCAGTACATAGCTGTTCAATGCAAAAAGAAATCATTACAGATTTCACAGAATCACTCTAATGTGACTGATACTGTTGAATCCTTGAATGTTAAAATCTACAGAAAATCGTGAGCTTTGTTTGTCAATTGTAAATATCGCCTACGTATTTTTTGTCTACTTGGTTGAAGGAATTATTGTATACGCAAACAAGGTTATACATGAAAAGTAGACAAGTGTTACTAACCTTATTTTGTGTAAAGTGGAAGAAAAAGGCTTTTCAAGAATGTCTTATAAAAATTGCATTGATTTGTACTAAAATAGATGGGAATGATGCAGAGACACGAAGTTTTAAAAATAGTTTGTCCAATTATTTGCAAAACAGTAATGTTCAAGAACTCCTTCTTTTCGTATTTTATGTGTGGGTGTTTAGATATTATGGCAATGTTATGACAAATAGAAACGAAAATAACTGACATGAGGAAAATGTGTGCCGCAGCACTAGAGCTGGTCTCAAGCACTAAATGAAACGTCACGAGGCTTCATACAGATACGACAACTTAATTTATAAATACGATGTCAAAATTTGAAAGCAAATACTAGTTTACTGAAAATGTTTACCAAATACAAGGTTGTTAAAAGTAGCTTCTAGAGCTGACAATCCGTTAGATTTATCCTACATATACCTTGGATTTATCTCAAAAATCTGTTTGTTTGTAAATCGACTCTAAATTATCCCCTACGGTCTGGTTTTAAATGACAGTGTAAAAACAAGAATTTGCAAGATCGTAAAGCTAATTACTAGTCCAATTCTCTGTTGTAGGTTTTCGCATTAAATTCTGTCTCATTCCGCCATTCTGACACTGAAAAACTGATTGCAGATTTTTTTAAATATTATTTATTTTTATGAAACAATTTTCCTGCAACTTTGAAATATAAGACGAAATATACGGAACATTTGCTACAATAGTTTCTAAAAGTTAATTTTAATGACAATTGTCACATGCGACAGGCATGTTACGACATCTTATACGGTTGAACAAGTACAAAACGCTATAACTGAAAAATAAGTTGTGTGAAATTTGCGTAACTGAAAACATAGTTGATTGACCGAAGGTGATCAACATGAAAATTGGGACGGAGCCAGGTTAATATTTGTCATTTCCGTTTCGGTTAAACCTTATCGAAAACCGCTTCAACTTCTAGTAGCTACAACAGTTTAACAAGGTATATGGAAATTGTTTCCAATGGATGAAGTAAACATATAATGCAAAATCTGTCTCGTTCGGAACTATGTACTCGTTTAATGCTTGAGTGAGAATTGCCTGTAAATGCCAAACTACATACATATTTATTATTAACATCAGTGATCTTTCATCCGAAATACGGACAACTTCAATAATATATTGAAGCAACCATTTTTATACAGTACACCCAGTAATATTCTGTATTAGCAGTGAATAACGAAAATTTAGCCCACCCTAAACTTTAACCTTTAAAAGTTTAACTTGCTGATAATATCATGCCTGTATTAATACAATTGAGATTCTATACTCTACTGCGCATTGAACTTATTATACAATCTTAATATTATTAAGTAAGTTACTTTGTAGAAATGCCAATAAAGCTGTTCGTCTGTCCGTCTTTCACCACGATAACTCAAGAACGGATTGAGATATTTTAATCAAATTTGGTACGCATACTAGTTAGTGATGCTGATGGCCTATGTGAGACTAATTTCGAAAATGGAGCCAATCGGCGAACTCCTTTAACCTTTTAGAGTAACTACTGCGAGTACAGCAAATAATAATAAATTGTACTTAAAAATAACTTTTTTCACAATTTTTCACATTCAATGCATTTTAAATACTGCTTTGTTAATTCCACTTATGTTTTAAAATGAAGCCCACTAACTTTTGAATTGAGATTGCTTGAATATTTGTGGAAATTACAATTGTTTTTAGTACATGTAGTCAGAGTAGTTATACTAGCACACAGTGTAACAGTGGGCTTGTTGATGTCACGGTTAATGTTACCGTGTCATAGTTCACAACAGTGTCACTGTTCACTTCGTTACTTCGTTGGACCGTTACAAATGGTTTATATTAATAATAGTAGTGATTTTGTATGACACCTGAAAGTGAGGAAAGAAGAATCTGTGTAACAATAACAGAAACTGAATTCATATTACATTGCTGTGATTATAAAGGATTAAAGAGCGACCTGCGACGCCATGCATAGAGGTAACAAAACCTTTTCTAACTTTTTAAAAACTTATTAGATTGGTATTGAAACAATCTTTGTGGGATGGGAATTACTATCTGGTATACCTAAGGGGAAGTCACTTCTGCTTTTGAAATTGTGTTGAAATGAAGCAGGATTCATGGAGTATCAGCATGACATTTCACACTTTCTTGGAAACAGCAACTTCTGGGAAAGGTGTCAAGAAACTTTTACTCAAGCGTAAGCTGCATTGAATCCTTGTCATAGAATGAGAAGAAAACTAAACCAAGTAAAGTTTGCTGTTATAATAATACTTTGTCTTTCGATTTAATTCTCGCCAGAAAGACACGACATGAAATAGAATTTCTGGTGTGAAAGATCTCCACCACTTTGTTAACAAGAATTCACAGTATTAGTTGCAATGCAACGGAGCGAAAATTTGTTATAGTAAGTTTTCACATGCTCAAAATGTGTTATGCTCTTTATTACTTTTTGCGAAGTAATCATGTACTTCCATAAGCAGTGTAAAAGTAAAGTACAATGTGTACCCACATTTCATATCATACAAAACTATGAAAATGAACAATAATGCTATGCTATAATGCAGTATTGCATTGAAAATACTATTACTTTCATGTTTAATCAGCTCTTTATTCATACTTTAGAGTTTGCAATAAATAGATATGCTCGAAACTCTAAACGGAATTCTACAAACTGAATGCAAAAGCAGTAAAAGAATGGCAAGAGTGTATATGCTATAATATAAGGAATATAGGTACCTAAATGATGTCAAGAGGAATAATGACATACTATTATGTATTTGAAATGAATGAGTGTATATATAACTATTGAATGTTAACATAATACATTATATCAGCAATAAAGGTGCCAGAAAAACAATTACCTAACTGCATGTAAATGTGGGTACCTGGAGTGGTTACTATTAAAAGTTTTAATTCTCCATTATATTTTATTTGCTCAAGAGAAAGGACGGGTTAACATTAACAGTTTAGATTTTGGCTGCCTTGAAACATGAACCTGCTTCACTGCTTCAGTGTAATAAATATTTGTAGAACTAAAAATTTTCATATTTCGATGAATCATGGTTCTATAATTTAATATTTTATTAGTACATACTATTTATTTGTGTTAGGTTCAACTGAAATTCATAATTTACATTTAATGTAAATGGTAAATGAACAATCCACTGCTGCTCATTGTGGTAAGAATTAATAATACCTATCACTAACGTGGTAACTTGTGTCAGTGTATCTGTCTCATAATAAAATAATATGTGCATACTTTGTATAAGTACTTTTTTAATGGTCAATGTAGTAACCAGGATGGAATAATCAAATTTTTATATATAGTAGGTAGTAAGAACGAATTTTGGAAACTAAGAATAAGAAAAGATGAAAGGTGAATCTTTCAATGAATTCCATTCTGGCTTTTGATTTGATTGAATCTGTTGATCAAGTGGGAATAAAATTCAGTTTCAGTTTTGTCACCCTAAAGTTTCTCATCTTTTTACATTGAATTACATTTAAGCTTAAATTCTACTAAAGTATGAAAAAATGTAACGTTACTACCATTCTCAAATGATTTACTAAGAAAATTAAATACCAGCTACTATTGATAATTTATATCTTCACTATTTATACTAAAATGTCTTAGATAATACATGAGACTTGTCTATAATGTACAAAACTGCATTTAATGAGATATTTTCATTGTTTTGCATTGTTATATAGCATATTGGTCGAACCGAGTCACTATCTGTGCTTCCTATCACCTATTTGTATAACATGTGTGAAAAAATTAAAATATCATAAATTGTAACCTGGTTTTTGATGAGCCCACAGCCGAATCTTCTCTATTCACTTTAGAAGCTTTAATGAATAGCAATCCCAATATAGTAGTCCCAACTACAAATCGCGAAATAAATAAATTAATATGTAAATACTATGTTTTATAAATTATCCAAACAAATTATTGATTGCAGAAATGTGTACTATGCAATACATTCTGTGAAAAAGTAAAAGCATTTAATAAAAGTTAGATAAGTACACGACAGAAGTGTGTAATCGCATGTCTGAATAGATATAATTGGACACAAGTGGATAACTAATATGTACGTTTAAACTAAACCTTTAATCATATCATTTAGCGATGTGTGATAAAGACTGAAACCAATAATTATTGGTCCCTACTAGTTATAGATATAGGTAAAGTATACAAGACAATTATTGTTAGCTAAAGATAGAGGTTTAAAGTAAATATAGTAACACACAAGGGCGTATCCGCATATAGGCACCACTAAGGGGCACACCCGCCAGGTTCCGGTAAAGGGTTATTGGCTGCAAATATACCGTATATATGGTGCCCTTGGCCTTTGTGCCCTCAGCTCGCTGGTGTCACCCACAGATTTGAATCTTTAAGATACGTGGATGAATTTAAGATGTTTTTGTATACTGCTTTTCACATGGCTTACACAAATACACATAAAATATTATTATTATGCGTTTATGTGATACTATGTGAAAATGCATATAGAATTGAAGTATCAAACAATGCCATCACGAATCCACGAATGACGAATGTCAAATAAATGTAATGATAGTTTTCATCAAGGCTGCACTATTTATAATTATAATGTATGTAAGCTGATGCGGAAAGACAGACGACAATGTTTGCGTGCACAAAACCATCCAGAAAAGAAATGGGTTCAGTTATTAACGACAAAAAAATCAATTGTCCAACATGTTAGCTTTATACAGATGTCAGCGTTTATATCTTTACTTCACGCCGATGTCCCTATCAATGTGATAGCCATGCATTGTTTAAACCACATCAGTGGCAGTTGTAAGTGCACGTGTAATGTAATAGGCATTTATTGAACTATTGGCTTTTTCGACTTCATGTAGGTCTGCTACGGTTACTGTATGCGTTTAGTCTAATACGAAATATTCTTGTATAGTGTATTAATACAATTACTTTTTTGAAATATTGGTGTGGGGTAGAGGTACATTCATGCGTGTATTGTATCGTGAATCGTGAGACAAGTGAGGTGTTGGGTTGCATGGATGAAAAATAAAACGGTGATAGAAACAAATCCTTATGTTATACATACAAAGATACAGGTGATACAAGGCTTTACTCGACAACACAGAAATAAACATTTATTCACAAAATAATAGTACATGTACATAATTGTTACTTAAAGTTACCAAATAGTAGTGATGGTGAGTGTAATGGTGACATGCGAAATAAATTATATTAATTATCAATTGATGAGAACGTACATTTTACAAATAATGAGAATAACATGCGCTTAAATAATTTCTGAGTTATCTGCACTAAAAGTGATAAATCGAGAAAATGCTTAGTAAGTATTATAATTAGTGGCTTATATTTAAAGTGGACAAACAGTGTGGGATTGTGTGAGACGAATTTAAGAATACAATCCAAAGTGCAATGATTCCAAGACAAACATCCAACCATATATAAATCATAGAAACTTGCATACAATTCTAAACAAATCATTAATTCTCATGTAGATACAATACAAAGAAGCCCAATGCTATGTGTGGTGTGGGTACATTACATCTTACAAGTAATAAAATATTATCTACAAAACATTCAATTAAAACTAAAGTAAATGACAAGGACTAAGGACACTTGAGTTCGGTTTGTGATTTGTGAGTACATTGTTCGTTGTTATCGTCTCAACCTAAAAATAAGCGATATTGAGTGATTGTTTCTCAAGTAATCTGTAAATAATAGATTGAATAACACACTGTAAAGTAAGATATAATATTAGTTACTAGCTACATATAATATATACGTGTGATTTTGTTCTGTAGCAGGTTGTTTTATATCTGGGAAAATGTATGTATATAGTGAAATGAGATTTGTATCCTTTAATCAACCCAGAAAGTTTTGCTATAATACAACCTTTTGATTTTGACAAGCTTATTCATATTTACCATTCACATGGGTATTAACTCTGACAAAATTCCAGAAAATTAAAAGAGAACGTCTTTTTAATGACTATCAATTTTAATGTTCCAGGATTTTGTTATAGCTTATATTATTATAGCATACATCCGATTATCGATTCATCGATTGTAGGTTGATACGCATTCATCAGCAAAGCCAAAAAGCTATTATAATGTGATATGTGTGGAGACTCATACTCATTCTATATCTTTTAAATCTTTTTCTATGTAATATAGTAATAGTAATGGGTAGTAATAAAATAAAATAAGACTATCATAATATTAACTACATATAATTAGGACACCAAACATTAGCATGATACAAATGTACAAATATTTCTGTGATTACAAGAAATGTTAGAAAATGAAATATTATCAACCTTTGAGAATAGAAGCTCACAATTTCACAATGCACAAAAATCACATTTTTGATAATTTTTGATATACTGAAAATCGGGAACAAATTGCCAATTACTGTGATTATGTAAGACAGTCACCATACCATTATTAGCTTAATTATTTAGCTTCTAAAGATTCTAAAATGGCATAATTTATTAACTAATGTGCCATTTTAATGCACAATGCACAACATAGTACGCACAACGTAGTACGCAGTATTAAGTATGAAATAAGACGTAATTATAATAACGATTGTCTACAGATTTGAGATAAAGTATGTAAGTTAGGCTGAACCGGGGAAGTACGTAGCGAATGACGAAGTCATGATTAGCAAATTAATTTGTTTGTGTCCGGTCCTTTTAGAGTAGTGCCAGTTGTTACAACTGCTGCAACAAGGTACAATTAACAGTTCCAAATGAAAAACATTGTAAAAATTCAAATCACAGCAAATTATGATTCAAAATGTCAAAATATAGTGCACATTGCAGTTGGTTGTTAACGTTTGATGTTTTTCACTTCAATTCAACATTGAACTTTGAATAACTTACTTATTAGACTTCAGACCTCATTGTCATAATATTATGACATTATTAAAGCTAAAGAAACCTCACTTCAGTTTGAAATTATGATTGCCTGACTTAACTTACCTCTACAATTAACTGTTGACTGTTGTTCTGACATACTTTATTATTTTATTATTTTATTTTATTATTGCACTTTTGATTGAAGGATATCACAACATTGATAAAGATTCCGCCAAAGCAAGGAAATTCCACTTTAGGTTGGCTGAGACTAAGGACACGCACACAGGCTATCGGGTAGAGCGCGCTTCCTGTGCATTCGAACGAATAAAATCAGTTTAGGTAATACTGGATGATCATTATAGTACTTCCAACATCGAATCGAAACACATTTAGCTATTTCTTTACCAGAGGTTTTTGAAAATACACGGTAAGATGGCACAATTCCAATAGAATAAAGATATTTAAAATATGTCTACAGTTAACATGTTAATGTTTAAGAATATACGTGGTAATAATTAAATAATCAAATCAAAATATGGGTTGGCTAATAATAGGCCACTCTCAGAAATAACTTGTCAATTTTTCAATCAGCCATATTTTTGTGGGCCTAACTACAGTTGCAAGCTTAATTTAATCTTGCTCACTTTTCATTTATTGTTAGAAACTAAGACTGAGGGAAGTAAGAGAAGGAATAAGATACCTTGATTGACAAACTATAATTAAATTAACTTTTCAAACGCGTTTATTGAAAAGTCTCCTACCCTAATAATATGATCAGGCTCGATGCGCTTTTTTAGGGTCATAATCATAAATTTAATGTGCTTCAGGCCTTTATTAATCCCTATAAATCATGTACGTGTTTGTTCATCTATGACTTGAGAATAAAACATACATATCGCCGGCCTAACTTGGAAACAACATATCTAATTTGCCTGCTTTCTGGAAAACAACGCATCTGATTTGTCTACTTACGTTGTTTTCCAGAAAGTAGGCAAATCAGATACGTTGTTTTCCAGAAAGTAGACAAATTAGATACTTTGTTTTCCAGAAAGTAGGCAAATTAGATGCGTTGTTTTCCAGAAAGTAGGCAAATTAGATACGTTGTTTTCCAGAAAGTAGGCAAATCAGATACGTTGTTTCCAAATAGGCCGGCGATATGGATTTTGCTTATTATTAGTTGTTATTTGCATTTTTCCTTCGTTGACAAGATTTTTGCATTTACTCGTTTAATATTCTGATAGCAAGATATCATCATTTAAATCTACCGAAAAACTAATGTTTAGATCACTAAAAAATATATAAAAATGAAGATAATTTTGTCTATAAAATGGAAACTGGCTGTGAGAGTAAGTCTTAGGTGGATGTCCCTGTAGTAGCGGTAAGTTTATGTTTTAGTGACACGCAGTGCAGTGCAGTAGAGTATGGGTAGGTACTGTTTACTTTGTATATGTATACAAGAATTTTTTGACAATACCTACACCATGTATATACACCAAGTGGGATCGGAGATAGTATTGCAGTAGTAGTGCAGTGCTGAGTAGTGTCAACACCACCAGGATATTAACTTTTGTGTCTGTGCAAGATATATGGTTATGTATAGCAATTTATTTTCTGCTATTTGTGGGAATGGATATATGGTAGAGTTTAAAGAGTAGAGTAGATGTGTGTTAAAGCGGTGCTATAATTTGCCTAATGTATGGAAACCGTAATCAAGGTTCTCGTTCTCTGCCATGAATTTTGAGTTCGGAACACTTGTACAAGTCGGCCAAGGAGTTTTGTTTTGAATGTTCCAGTTTACTCATTTTACTCACACAAAAACTGTTCAAAAACTTGCACAATTTTTGGGACGTAGTTTGGGAGCAATTTTCATTTCTATTGACTTTAATTAGTTCGGTAATAAATATGATTTTATTTATTTCTTTTGCTGAAAATGTTCATCTTGTTTGATAAGTAAAATATTATTTACTTTGGTGCTACTCTGCTGCTACGTGTTCCAGTGCTATATTGTAGCTGACAGTTGACAGTAGATAGCATAGCAGTTATAGTCATTTTCAATGTAATTTTTTCACTTGTGCGAACTGCGAACGACGAATTAGTATTTTAGCAGTCAGCAGTGCAGCAAGTTGTAAGTTGAGTGCAACTTTAATCAAATGTTTACATTATAATGTGTGTAGTGTGTAGGTAGTGTGATAATAATAAAAATAACGATTAGAGGGTAGGAAATCATAAATTGCTGATTGTTGATTGTTTACCTTTACCACTCGTGTTGATTTCGAGAAATATTAATATTGCAGTTAACTATTTAACATCGTAGGTTTTCAGTGGGGGTAAATACTTCCACGTCGGCAAACATAAATTTTACTTTAGTTTGTAATTGTATATAGCTGTTGACGGCTGTTAATTTGACAGTTGTCGATTCATAATATATTAATATATATGGTTAATTGTATTCACTGACCATTCAATATTTATTTCAGATTTTCTGAGACAAATACCTACGTTCATTCCAGTTGTTCAAGTCAGGAGGTCACAAATTATTTTAGCAACTGTTGTTGCTAATGATTTATTCACATTCATTAACTTTTAATTGTCAAACATTTTTCAGCAGCATCTATTGTGTATGTCTCACTTGTTTAGGTTTTTCCGGGACTGGTATAGGCTATTTGTTTTAATAGATTGAAAATTGCAATTAATCGTCAATTTTTTATCATTTAGAAGTTTTATTTTGCTAAGTAATTTACATTTTGGGGTTAGGTCGGCGCACTGTGTGAGACTCAATACGCTAGCCTAATAAACTGCCGACAAATATCATATTGTTAATGTATATATTATGTTTGTGTTCAGTCAGTTTGTCTCATGTCAACAATTTAATTCATAGTCTTGAACCTTTTTTTTAAATCCTCCAGCTGTTACTCAATCCAACGTTAATTGATGGAGAAATGTGAAGGTGGTGGTAATAGTGCTAACCATGTGGATAATACCATGTCATTTTGGAAGAAAAACAGCAAAACAGTCCCTGGCAGGTCAGTCGTTTTTATTTTGTAAAATCAAACACGTAATTGATCATGTCAAATGAAAATCAGTAATATTATAACAACTTTTGTTTCTCTAGACCAAGCCCTCATAAAGAAAGTTCTACTTGGGGAAAAACAAAACCTTCAGGAGGGAATTCTTCATTTCAAGATTTTCAAGATAGTGTACGGGATGCCTGGGATATAGAAGATGATGAATTTGCTGAAATGTCCTCAGGTATGATATTATAATAATATTATACTCTGCGGTATAACCAATCGGGAACAAAATAAGTATCGATTATTCTCCCCGTATAAATATTTTGTTTTCCTTTTTCAGATGTAAAAATTAGTAAAAAGGTCGCTCAATCCACTGCCTTGAGTGTCATCAACAGCCATCGAACAAGTGGTAATTTCCAAACTTCTAGCTTACCTGAAGAAAGGGTCCATCCACCTGTTAGCGTCACATCACGATCTGTCAATTCAAATAGTGCCAGTAATTCGGGTCCAAATCATGACTTTAACAATCATTATGGTAAATTAAATATCAAGTATGAAATAGCAGAACATTCAAATAAGTTTGAACTAAACGATTTTATGTTTTTTTAGATGCCGGTAATCATGAAGTGTCATCGTCTTACTCTGAATGCTCCATGACTCGGAATCCTGATATTCATGCAGTGCCTGGTGCTTTAAGAAATAATGCCTCAAAACCTAAAGTAATTTGTAGAAATGGTACGCTCTCGTTCTGTATAAGAATCTCACAATAAAATATGTTGTTCTCATGATCTGTGTACTCTTATAAATTACATGTTATTAATACTTTTTAGAAACGGAAAGAGAAAAGGGAAAAGCTGAAAAAATTCGTCATTTATTAGAAGGATCTAGTAGTACAGACCTAAAGGAATTGCAATCACTAAGCTATTCAGGGTTGCCGGTTTCTGTGCGTGGAACAACTTGGAAATTATTAGCGGTAATAAAATACGTTTTACTAGTCTATAATGAACTTCCATTACAACTAATTGACAATTTTATGTAATTTAGGGCTATTTACCGGCCAATGTCGATAGAAGAAAGCAGGTTCTTGACAGGAAACGGGAGGAATACTGGAATTGCGTTCAACAGTACTATGACTCCCGATTAGACGAGTCTCATCAAGATACTTTCAGACAGGTCAAAAACTTTATCAATTAAATTAAATTTATTATGTTACTAAACTCGCACTTCCCATAGGTAGTACTAGATTTGCTAGATGAACAGTTAAATATTAATAGTGAATATAAATAAACTGCTAATTTCAATGGTGAATTAACTTCACAAGCATTGAGTTTGGTAACGGATTACAGAATTATTTTAGGTGGAAGGAATATAATATTTTTAGCTTTTGTTTTTCCTTTCCCATCCTTGTTTTAGACCATCATAAAATGGTTAAGCCCCATCCCCATCAAAGGTTTACTCGATTGGTTTTGAAACCCCTTCCAAGGGTCACTTGATTTGATTTAAGTACACCTCTGTATGTTTAATTCGATATGATTCCACTTTCGACTCCGAATAGGTTTACTCGATTTACTCGTTTATCCCACAGTCCCATTCTAAGGTTAATTAAATTTGATTCAACCCCCAATTTAATGTTCTCTCTAATTGTTTTGAGTCTTAGTTTAAGGTGATTTGTATGTTCGTTTTCTATGGACACTTTAAGCCCTACTTCATATGTAACAAGCACCATTACTTTATCTATTCGTTTGTATCATTATGTATGTTCGTTTGTTTGCATCACAACATGATGATAATATACGAATGGAATGAGTGCGCTATAAATAATTAATATTGTAACATAGGTAGTTTATTGATAGTGACGGATCAGTTCGAGGGTGAAATAGTATAGTTATGAATCTTAGGAACCTATCATTACATAATTAAAAGATGAATTTTTAAAGATTCAATTTTGAAAATTTATTACCAATAAATCATGTGTAAACAGTTAACAGTTATAACATACAGTTAACTTGTTTGTATGTTTCCCAACTCCCTTTTACCTTTGTATTTGTACATCCGTTTGATATTATAATAAGAATAGTAAAAATAGAAAATAGAAACTGAAACTACATTTGACTTTTTGGACTTATGAATATGTGAAATTGTTTTGTTTATTTTTGTAGATCCATATCGACATTCCTCGCATGTGCCCCTTAATAGCCTTATTTCAACAAACTGTCGTTCAAGAGATGTTTGAACGAATTTTATTTATCTGGGCTATTCGTCACCCCGCGTCAGGCTATGTGCAGGGAATGAACGACCTAGTTACGCCATTTTTCGTCGTCTTCCTTGAAGAAGTGCTCCCACACGGTAAAAATGTTTCACATGAGTTCAGTGTTCCAAAATTCACAGCACAAGAAAAACAAAACCTTGGTATAGAACAAAGTAAATAGTACAAAGTCAAGCTGAGGTTGTGACACAAGATTTTTTTACTTAGATTATGTCGTAATATACATGTTTGCAGTATAATATATATTCTATTTACTCATTGCAGAAGTTGAAGTTGAGACGTTTGATGTCAGCAAGCTTCAAGAGGAGGAACGTAACAATATTGAAGCTGATTCTTACTGGTGTATGTCAAAATTTTTAGATAGTATTCAAGTGAATTATATAT
Organism: Pogonognathellus flavescens; assembly: GCA_019776165.1. NCBI lineage: Eukaryota > Metazoa > Arthropoda > Collembola > Entomobryomorpha > Tomoceridae > Pogonognathellus > Pogonognathellus flavescens. Next base: position 30,190 of record JABASD010000699.1, on the reverse strand, counting down.
TTGCTCAGACTGGAATTCAAGAAAAAGTTAAGAAATTGAAGGAACTGATGGAGAGAATAGACGGTATTTGGTTTCCTGTTCTTACATCTACCTATAACGATTCGATTGCAATTCTGATGGTATTAAAAGTTGTAATATGCTTGGCATTTGTAGCTTTATTGTGCATTTGTTATGCTATGTATACAATATACCATCACTCCGTTATAAATACCTGTTTTGAAGATATACTTGTGATTAAACTTTTGATGTTTTTAATTTGCAGAAAAACTGCACCACCATCTTCAGAGACATGAAATAGATTATCTTCAGTTTTCATTTCGTTGGATGAACAATTTATTAATGCGAGAACTCCCATTACGTTGTACAATCAGATTGTGGGACACATATCTTGCCGAACCGGATGGTTGTGGTTCTGTTTTACTATACGTATGTGCCGCATTTCTTCGTCATTGGAGAGAACACCTTATGAAACAAAACGACTTTCAGGTATGCGCTTCCTATTACATTTTAATGATGCAAAGTAAGTACCGTCAGTAAATTTAATTTCCGCTGTTGTTTTAGGGATTAATGTTGTTGCTACAAAACTTACCTACACAAAATTGGGATAGTGCGGATATAAGTTTGATAGTTGCCGAAGCGTACCGATTGAAGTACACATACGATAATGCGCCAAAACATTGGCTTTAAGCCTCCTAACAATTGGTGCCATTTTTATATAAATTGGATAACTTAATCAATAATCGCAGCGTTGTCCCGACATATCGAATTCAGTAGGTATACTATGATTTTCAAATGCAACTCCTCCGAATGAAAAGCAAATTGTCAAAATTTTCATACAAAAACCGAACAGTGTATAGCCACATATACTGCTATTTTGTATTGAACTTTGTGTAAGTTATTGTCAGGGGATGTGTTTGCCTTTCTGTAATTGTATAATCGTATACTTACAATTAGCCAAAACTGAAAGGTTATTGCGGGATGGTATGAAATAAAAATACGTTTGATGTTCTACTACCTAATTTAATTAGAACATCTGATTGTTGCGGATTTAATTGTTACGGGAAGGGTAATAATATTATATTTAATAATACAAAATGGAACTAGACTATCTCGGTGCAACGAATGTTTCTATTTAATGTAAGTAGCCATTAAGTATTTGGACATTATCTCTTATTTTAATGTGTGTGTCAATCAATGTAACAGACAATACCCGTGTATTTTAATTGTAAGAATTATTTAATATTGGTTTTCAACTGTTAAAATTATTTTGTGTATGAACAATTTAAGATTCAACGACATAAATGTGTACTATTAATGATAAGTTGTTAATTTCCTGGCTTTACGCAAGTTTTCATTAATAAATAAATAAATAAAATCTCAATGTTATACACATAGGATTTCAAATTCGTACAACACGCCAACCCTCTAATTATTCAATTCGTACATGACAACATTATAGTTTAACTTTTTCACCCGCAAAAAACTTGTTCGCAAATCAAATCAAGGGGGCCGTCAGCCGTCATCAATAATTCGAAGAGCCAGTTTCGCAATTGCTTTTCATTTTCCAATGTATTTCGATAATTCATTCACTTTTGTTTAATGATTCAATTCTCATGAATGTGATAGCAATGTAAAGGTAACTCGACAAGTGGCCCCCCATGCGTGTCTCAAATTTATTTTATTGTCCAGAAATATGCCTTACTTAGAAAAAGCAGGTCAACGGGACATGCATTCCGATTAGTATATAGGTATGTATTCATCTGTGTATGTGAATATTTTATGAAAGATTATGCCGTAATAAAAACACGTGCAACATTATTTATGTATTTTGTAGTTTTTTTGAGCCATTTCATTGTATTGACAACAACATATATTAGTTAATAACATCAATATTATGCTTGCTAAATAGGAAAGGAGGCGCATGGTAACATCGAACATTTGATTGAACTGGTCACATTTAACAGTTACACATTTAGTTAATACAATTAAGATTGTGTAATATTAGAGTATATTATATAGTACTTACATGTAGAGAATGAGAGCAATGTCAAAGACAGGTTGGAAAATTGTCGAAATTCAACCTAGATCTCCTCATAACCAGATTCTTACATTTTTACATTCATTTCTGAGTTCATTAATTATGTGAAATGGAACCTACCGTTCACAAAACTGATGTAATATTCCAGGTTATACGTTTCTCCTATATTCATCTTACAAGAGCACAATCAATACTGCGTGTAGAATATTATTTTTACAAATTTAAAGTTTATAATATAATGACTGAAACTGAAAAACTCAAATTGCAATTAAAAATGCAATTATGTAATTACACTAAAATAAGAAACAAGAGTAAACTCCGTCACAGTTGATTTTGTTTCTTCATGTGCGGTTATCTAATGAAAATAAATATGATTAAATCTAAGCTTGCAGATGTTAAATGAATTTTAAAATGGTGAAAGTTTCGAATTCAAAAGAAAGAAGCTGTGCAGCCAAATTCAGCTTCTTTCTAATTCCATTCAAAGTACTATCTCACCGTAACAATTTTTGTACTTGTAAGATTTCAAAGAACAAACGTTGAGACAACATTGATGGTTAAATATTGAATTGGGAGATGTTGTGTAATTTCAGTCAATACCAAGCCAGACTGTGGAAATTGCTTCATTTTTTATTATACACTAGAAGTAAAGCAACATGATTCATTATATGGGTCTAGACACAAGTCAGACAACCATGAAAATGCATAAACAAAGTGGAGAAGACAAAAATAATTTGTTGTTTGCCACTCCACTCAGATTCATGTGCTAGCAATTTGATTTGCATTGAAAATCTATACATTTTAGTATATAGACAGATTTCTGTAAATATTATTTTGTTGATCTTTCCCAATCGCAAATCAGGAACGCTGTTACATCCTTTCAGGGTAACAACGAGCAAATTCTCTTTGAGACTATATAGTGTAATGCACAATTACTGCACTTGATCATTGCCGTCTCGTAATTTTTCTTCTCAGGAAGTCTGACTTCCTTTTTCTAAATGTATCCTTTATAAGTATATGATTTCACTTATTATGTATAGTGCAGAAACATTTTTAATGAATTATTTACTTGTTTGCGAAATGTAAATTCTTTGTATTATTCAGTAGATAATATTCTACTCTCTTCTATATCATCGTCAATTTTTCTTGATTCAATGCGGTCATTTCCAGGAACGCAATGGAAGGTAACATGTCTCTGAAAATTGGAAAAATACGGAATAATACTTTGATATTCTTATTATTCTGTATATCAGGAGACTCAATCATTATTATTTGCATTGACGGTCCAAAGTATTCACTGCATGACTGAATGTTAATAAAGCATTTTATTTTAAGTACCCACGTCATTAGTACTCCGCCAGATGTTGTTAGCAGTGGATTTAAAAAATCATGACATTTCTTTTAAATCATTATTATTAGAATGAATACAAATTGTGTGTCAGAAAACATGCAGGGATGTTATTCTGCATGGTCATAAATGTATCTGTTGTAGTTGTAAGTTTCAAACTACAGATGCATCTTTGTTGCCTGTGCAAAATATTTGCATGAGACGGTTGTGGTTGTCCCATAAAATATTTTAAGTTTGTGTAATATGATTTTGATATAATATCTGAAAATTGTATATTTTCCCGTATTTTCCCAAGTGCAAGGTTACAGAGGTCACATAATATACCTAACCCTGTTTCCAATCTTGTTGTCCTTTATGTCACAAATGGTCCCGTCAGCAATTGTTACTTTGTTGCAGTGTGCAGAGGTGTTTTATGTGTTCAGTTTTTCATGCATGGCTTCTCAATTAATCATATCTTATTGAAATATATATTTTGTGCCTCAAAATTTAGTTCTGTTTCCGTATACATTATTCCGAGGTTTAAAATCCTCAAGATAGTTTGTGTTTAATAGTGTCCGTTAATTTTTGTTTCTACATTCTTTATCTTGTTTGTAATTTATCTTACGTGTTTTGCTATTTCCTCAAATAAGTACATTTTTATTCTTAGTACGCAGTAGAACAAAAAGCCACCGTAATAACATTACATTCAATTTCAATCATCGCTTTGTTTCGATAAATATCTACTGAACAGTTATTGGAATCATTCCATATAATAAGAACTTATAATATGAACTTATAATAAGAACTAAGTTAACTCATTAAATGAAGTTTGCCTAATTGGAAATGTGAAACATGGTGATGGACATTCAACTCATAGAAACACTCATTCATTACAACTAAACAATTAACAGCAATTCATACAATGACTATAGATTTCTTTCATGTAACCTCACGTTTTCGATTTAGTCTAATAATGATTAAATAATTCTATTATATATATAATGAGAGATGGCGTGATTTAATTGATTGATTGATTCATGCAAATGGTGGCTTTAAATTCTACTTGAACGTTTGTAAGTAATTTATGCACGAGTCTACATTCCACACTAAAACTAGATTTTCGACTAAATAATTTGTATACAGTGTTGCGTCTCAATCATACGTTTACAACTTGAAAAACAATTCCTCAGTGATGTAATACTGAAATACTAATATTGTGGTAAGTTTGTGTCCATGACTATATAATGTTATTATTCACGTGTAAGTACTTCATGACTAGCATTATTTTATTAGCGTGAATATTATAAAGCCCCGATTCAGATGGTTTTTGTGGTATCGCATATAACTGTGCTCATTTTGTGTCCTGTATAGTTTTTGGCATCCTGTGTGTTCATTTTTGGCACATAGTAGCAATGTTAATTGATGATTGATTTAGATTTAATTGTAAGATGGAAGAGAGTAAAGCTTTACTCTTCCTCGTCTTCGTTTTTGTAATTTACGTAACGAACGGAGGACTTTTCCCCCAAGAGCAGCACCTTTTGTTCCTCTTTGGTGGGTGGTGCGCGGAGCATAAACAATACCGGAGCATACATGAAATTTATAATGGCAATTCCCACCAGCATCCATTCAAATCCTATAGTTTGCACCAATGTTCCACTCATGGCAGGACCTGAATTTAAATTTTCAAAAGTTGCTCGCATATTATATCTAAACGCTAAATAAAATACTCCGCTATTCCTGTGATCTTACCGATGGCAAAGCCAAGACAGAAGGCTACATCCCCAATAGCATAGACGGAACCATAGACGGCAGCATGTCGTATGTCGACCAAGTAGCCCAACTCAGGCATCATGGAACTGTCAACCATTCCAATTGCAAATCCTAATCCAGCATTTGGTCCAATCAAGTGGTTAATGTTAGTAGCCAAAGGAATCTAAAAATGGTACACCCAAAAATATTTTAACAACAATTCTGCAAAAATGCAAAAATTTTGTTTTATCTTATTTGTTCATTATCATGCAGCAAAATGCAACTTACACATATTAAACATATCCCAATAACAATGAGACCAATCATTGCTGCTAACCACCTGCAATAAAATATTTAAAAACGTTCCTCGTTATATACTGACAACTGAGTTTTCATTTATTAAATTAAAATTGGAGAATTATTATTTAAAAGTAGGGAATTCTAGAACTTTTACTGATACCTGCCAATCTTGTGCCCAAGAGGTCCAAATAAATTAGTACCAATAAGATAAGAAATGGAGGCTGGGAGGAAAGCAGCTCCCAGTTGCCACTTAGGGGCATTCATCGTGTCCATCATCCACAGCGGTAGAGAAGGTTCAAGCATGGCGATGCCCATGTTGGCGAAAGTGATGGCTCCTATGAATCAGAAATGATGATTAATGATTTGTTGGACAAGGGCAGAAGTATAAAATATAATACATGGAACTTTCCAAAAGGGAAAGTCAATTGTGTTGAGCTTTGTGTGTAATGTGTGTTTGTGTACAACCTGCTGCGACAATGATGTATGGGTCCATTAGGAGTGCCTTGAGTGACGGTGCGTCAGCTTCCTGGCGTACTATGCCTGGTTGGAGTACGAGTAATTGCAATACTATAAAAACACGGAAGACACAAAACATCACAAATGGTCTATAGTGAAATATAATCAGAAAAGCGAATCATGAATGTAAAGAGTGGAAATCCGAAAACATTTCGTTTCGTACACCTCATTGCGTTGTAATATTGACTTTTGCGAAAATCGCTCATGTAAAAGATTACTAGATAGTCTGAGGGAGTAATAGAGATTTGACAGTGGACACTTACAACCATCACCCAAAGCCAGACAAGCTAGGATGAGGAAAGGTGCCGTTTTGCCCACAAATTGGTACATCAAACCCCCGAATGGCGGACCTATGAGGACTCCCAGGGCCAAGCCGCCCAATGCTACTCCCATCGCATTTCCTCTCTCTTGGTCGTTTGGGAACCTTTCAGCCAGCATTCCCATTCCTAGAAATACATTTCATTTCTATCATTTCAACATACAAAAATCTTATATCACTCCCATTCAATTCTTTACAGCCACATTAACTCTCACATTTACTACCCGCTCTCAAACAGCGATTTTACACTTTTCTTCGTGCCGAAGAGTTCAACGGAGAATCTTTTCCATATCTCTATTATTATTGTAATGTAGCATTCATCCATTCACACAATCGTACGTTGTTACCTTCTCATCGTTTTGAAGGGTAGGTACGCTGATAGAAAACTCGACAAAAAATGGGAAAAATGTGAATATACATGTTCATGGATTTTCTAGTAAGCTACACATATAAGAGTCATCATTACCCGAAGAATCATTTTTACAGATCTAAAGGTGATAAAAGGTTTTTAACTAGCGCACAAGAGTTTTCAGATTGAATGGCGATGAAAAAGCTCCATGATTATTCTGAGGGTTCATTTTGGGGAAGTAAATACGTACCTGAGACACTGGAGCATGAAGATCCAATTCCTTGTAGAGCCCGAGCCAAGAATAAAACTCCATAAGTTCGTCCGAAAGCAAAAACTAAAAAAAACTCATCTTTGATCACTTGCTCAATTTTAAATACAACGAAAAGAAGCGAATATTGCAAATTGCGACTTGTGCATATTTTTAGATGCGATATTTACAAAAAGCGTCCGTGACGTTCTAAACATTGAAATACTGCACAAAAGGAACTTACTGATTGTTGAGATAAACATGATAACAAAACCGGCAAACATTGGTATGCTGTATCCAATCCTAAACAAAAGTACGGGAAAAATGATTTAACATACATACACAAGATAGTAAAAAAGGAACAGAAGATCAAAGGCAAATTTACATTCACGAGTGCAGTACAACATGAGATATGAGTGAATATCTTGCTCTTTTATTTACCTGTTAGTCAGTGGTCCAACAAAAGGGTTAGTCAATAATTGAACAAACGCTTTTGATGCAAACATCACTCCCACCTCCACATTCTCGTCAGTCAGTTCCTCATGCTTGGTCTTCCGAGGCTTTTTGGTAACCAACGGTGTAGTTGGCATCATGATGGTAGTAGTGTCTAAACAACACGCATTGCAAATCATATCCCCGAAAATATTGTGGCAGTGCTGCATTTGCAAATAAAAATACTGTCGAGATTGCTATAATTCAATTGAGCAAGTAAATATTAAAATAAAACCATATAAAATCAACAATAGAAAAAACCAGTGCAATCTGGTTACCTAGTATATACGGCATATTTCTGAGAACATAAATGATTATTGCAAATCCAACTACACATACAGGTAGTATACTATTATTATCCATTGGATTGGATATTATATTATTTTCCTTTGCAAACCAATAATATCCGTAAGGGTAACATAAGATTCTTGTGAATTGTATTTTAAGTATGTATGTAAGGATAAGGAATGCTAAAGCGGAGTGAAAGTAGAAAGTACTTGTTGCATAGGGTTCTCCTGTGGTGAGAAGGAATGTTCCGATTGTTGTGGCCGCAGTTGCAGTCGTAGGTTGAGGCCAATCTGACTCGTTATCCGAATATGTACGACCATCTTCACGGTGTCGAATGTTGTACAAAAATTCCGGAATGATTGGAACTGTGGAAATTTTCAACATTGTAAAATGTAAAGGCAACAGTGTAAGTATTGTATCATTTCTATTGTGTCTACACAGTTTACATTAATATATCAAATCCAGATGATTTGTCCATTGAAAATACTTTTAGTACATATTTACCTAAAGTCAACTTAGGATTATGTACAAAGCAGGATAAACTGATATTGCTGATATAACCCCATAATACACACCTTATATAATTATAAACCGAGATTTACACGTATTTATTTTCTACCCTTTGGCATAGTACAGATTTGTCATGGAGAGGACTTTGTGCGAAAACAGGATTGAACATTACTTGTCAGATCCGTATTATAAATCGGCACTCTGTCTTGCGACGGTAAAAGCAAAACACAGTCACAGCAAGAAATAATATTAACATTTCGAATTGCAGTGACAAGTAGAAAGTGTATCTGAAAGATGGATGAGTTTTATTCCAAACGCTGAGGATAATCAAATCGAATTCATCTATCATGGTTCTCTCTTTTCAACCTAGTTTTAGATTTTTTCAACGACTCTTATTTCTTTAAAGAATAAAACAATCCAGTAAGATAAATACAAAAAAATGTGAGTGACAGAAATAAATACTTACAGGAAGAAAGCAATAATGCTGTTAAAGTCTGGATATTTTTGTGCATTGATTCATGGAAAAATAAAAGTTGTGTAGAAATACAACTGACGAATATTTCAAGCTGGACGGTTTCTCTAAGAAAATGCTATTGAAAATGATTTCGTCTAGTTTGTTTGTTTTTGACGAATAAAACGGACTCAGTAGTGGTAATAAAATGTACAGCAATTGTTATGGATATACCTACATGAACGTTGAAAGTTGTTTATTTGCAGCACGCACAGAAGTGTACATACTGTCAACAGTGATAGTGAATGGAGAAGGAAATCAAACGGAAGTGAAGCCCAGATCTACGTGGGCGAATAAATAAGGATGAGAAGTAGAAAGGAAATCAGGTGGAGCTAGAAATATGCCTGGAGTAAAATTCCGAGACTTTGATTCTTAAATACATATAAAAAGAAAGCAGAAAAATAAACTGTAACTTTTCCTTTTTGTGCAGTGTAAATAATTGGGATAAATTATATTTGTTCTGAACAGGAAGTAAAATCAAACAAAAAATTCTTCAAAGCTTTTAATAAATGATTAAACACCACAGTACCACTTTTGCAAATACACATTACCAGCCTCATTTACAAAAATACATATAAGTAAGCACACAAAACACATACTCAATTTATACGCACACATACATCACAAGTGACGTATCATATAATGAGTTGGTAGAGTACACACATGTATGGACACACCTGCTGTTTATAATTTATTCATGAATGAATTTTGATATCTCAAATATGGACGATAGGTATTAGGAATAAAAAAACTCAAACAGAATCTCTATATAAGAAGAAAAGAAAGAAAAGCCTTTTAATTGCATATCACTTTTAAGGTTGAGTCATTATGTTCAGTAGGAACGGTTTATTTAGTCCTAGCTTGCAGTTGCATCTGTTTTGCATAAAGTACTATAATACAAATAACGGGAGATTTTTACATGCGGGTAAATGAGATTCTATTTTGAGTATAGCGAGTAGGTATACTAATGAAATTGTTAGGTACTGCAATAACAGGACGTGTGTATAATATATTGGCATGATATTGGAATGTTTTGAGTGTGATCTCTCAAGGGCATTGTTGTAGTATGCACCCGAATAGTGGATTATGTATGTTTGGCAGATTCATCGATAGTTTTGGTTTTCCTAGTGTAAACAGTTTATAAGTATTGACAAAGGAGTGTGTGCCAATAACAAACCACCGTGTAGGAACACTTAAGCAATTGGCCCGACTTAAAAGTACCATTTCGTTCACGTCAGTAAATACTAGCAGCATGCAACTCATGAATTTCACCGAATCCATTTTCCACTTCAGTTTCTTACCGAGAGAAACAAAAAATGGTATTTTTCGATGCTGCCAGAGAACATCAGCACTTGGCTTGCTTGCTTTTGCTAAACTATTTTCATTTCATGGGATTCCTCTAATCAATTCAGCAGAGTACAATAAATTTTATTGATTTGCCATTGACTTGTTCCTCCCATATCATATTGGTAATACTTTATATATTCTAACCATTTACTTCCATGTAGACTTACCACTGCTACTATACTACCCACTATGTCTATTTCCTCTTGCCGTGAACATTGAACCTCACTGAGCTTTAACAATTGCTTTAACAATGGCACACATTCCTAATACTATTACAAATACATACTACTACCGCAAGAGAAAGGAAATTGAATATACTGAATTTTATATAACCTGAAACGTACTAGAGCTAATATAATTTCTGAATTCTCTACTTTTCCTTTTGCCCATGTTATTCTTCTTGTGCAGTGATATTACATTTACGTATATACCTAAGGTACTGTCTACTAGAAGTGGTGGAGGAATAATGCATGCTGTTTGGTTATTGCTAACAACGAATCTTTCCCTCTAGAGAAGATCCTCACTTTTACCAGGGCAATAGAATACTACATCCCTCTGTACATGTAGCAGTGCTATTACATAGGTAGACAACAGTAGACACTCCATGTGCATGTACTGCTGTTTATTTCAAGTGGAATGGAGATCGAGACCCAAAATCAGTTAAGCGTACATATTCCATATCCGCTTCATTTCAATAGTTTTCTCTTGCACTGTTCTCATAGTCAACTGTCTGTATATTAACTTCTCTGCGTCACTACTCCAGTACGAAAGATAAACTATTCTGGTTTACTTTATTCTATTTCACCTAAATCATTACGTTCAAAAATAGTTACACATTCAAGAATACAACATACAAATTGCTAGGGTTAAGTCAAGTAAAGAATCATCATCATCATTGTATCCGCCATTCTTAAACCTTTAATTATAAGGTAGTGTAAGCTACTTTATAAGATTGAAGTCTACGTCCGTCTGTCTGTGGCCGCCATAACTCACAAACGGATTAACACAATATGCGTTTAAATTTCTCAAACGTGAACTATAAAGGTAAAGTTGGAAAATGGAGTCAATCGGTGACATTTAATATTTAGTAGCGATAGAAACGTTCTGTCTGTCCGTCTGTGTATCGTGTAATTCGATATCTTGACTACGAATCAACTGAATTCGTTAAAAGTTTGTCCAACAATTGACAACAACAATTGACCACTCATTTGACAAAAACAGATGGTGACAACAGTAAACAACAAGTAACATAAGCCATTGGGCATCTTACGTTACTTTATTACGTCCATTTTGCAATGATTTATTCAATTGAATATTTTTAATTCTTCGTGCATGAAAATTTAAAAAAAATTGTCTATGTACTTCTTAGCAAATATTAATTATGAAATATATTGTAAGTAATATAAATGAATTGGAATAAATAAATAAATAAAATGAGTATTATGTATTATGTAAAATAAGTGTATACATGATAATACAATAATTATTTTGGCAATAACCATGTAGTAGCTGTTATACCAGATTATACTATTACTATGCCTGATATATATTAGGTATGTAGTCATTGGAAGATGAACTGAGTGTGTTTTGTTGTTAAAACGAACTTTTGCAATAACAGGGTTGTTCAAATAATGAAAGTGCAATAAATATCAGTTTTATTGCTTTGACCTGACTATCCACGAATGATCAATATATGAAGCAATGCTGTTGCTTTTCCCTTCAATATTACCATGCCATAGTTGAATCTCCATTTATTTTTGATCTGTTGCATGTACAAAGTCAGACAAAACTCAGCTAAATTTGGTAACTATGCAACACCGCACTTTTAACATAAATTCAATTTAAATTATTAGTACAGGCTTGAAACAACGAAGAATTGCCATATTTTTTTATTATTATTTATTTATTTTATTTATATATACCTACTATGATAGTTGAATCAAATGTTGGTATTCCATCCAAACGTGAAAATTCCCTAATAATATATCTGTATTTATTTGTAGCACATAAATACTCTTACCTACTCCAAAACCTTCCCGTTTTATGGACCATTTTTAAAAATGTTGCCAAGTAAAATACGAGTATTTGTATTGTATGTTATTTTGCTACAGTAACACATCATAAACACAACTACACATACATATTATATTATACTGCTTTTTATAATTTAAGTGAGCTGTCAACTCCATCGTTCTTTTAATATTGTGACATAACCCACAGTCTTTTCTGGTGTTTACGATATCAATCGAAATTCCTCAGAAAGATTCTTTGTGCAGTTAAAAGGCTATGAAACTGAGACAAAAACATGAAGGCCCAGCTGCTGTTCTGCTATAGGGTTGAAGTACAATGACAGAACCGAATATATAGTATGCCTATAATACGTAGCAAGTTGCTGGAGGTATCGGGAACATTTCTTGTGAAAGCTGCATTGAAGTGGATAAGTGTAAAATGTTTTAAGAATGCCTATATAAGTATACAAGAATTACACACTTTACTTTGATATAATATTGGCGTTCCACTAAACAACTACCTAGGTAAGAGTTATTACGACGAAGAAAGGAAAAAGTCTTTTTACAACACACACTTTTCCTTCTCTAGTAAAGGCTTTTCTTCCGAACGCTGTGTATAAAATTATACCGATACCAAGATTTATAGTGACCGGCTGAACCGATTTAGCCGTACGGTTAGAGTTTTAATCTTTCCCTGGTTGTACATGAATACTAAAAATTATTCGCCCTTTATTGGTCTGCCCGGCAATGGGCTTTTATTGTGTATATTTTTTCATCCCGTTTCACTCCATTGTACTTAAACTAAAAGTATTTAATACATTTACTGCACACACTCCATTGTTCCCTACCGCTCTCTGAGACTTGAACTAGTCCTACTCTGGTATGTAGATATACATTTCAATATAAATCTGTAACTACTAAAACGAAATCAGTCCAAGGTTTCTTCATTATAATATTATATCTTTCATCGGTACATGTTATAATAAATAAGCACACGGACAGGGTATCTAAGTTAGTTATCTCGATTACAACCCAACTTTCACATAGCCACGAGAACCACTATGGCAGATAGCCCCTATCCCTAGTTAGTAATAGAGAGTACTCTTCAGACATTAAATATGTACATTCTGAATAGAATTTTGTGATGCATGATTTTTAGTGTGAAACCTAGTCAGCATCAGAAACGAAAGAAGAGTTCTGAAAGTTGTTTATTGCATGCATGGACTCTATAAAGTATTTTAGTACGAGTACTACATAGATGTATAGCATGTTACCCGGGTGCCATTACTCAATGACCTTTGAAAATTGTTCAAAGGACTTGAAACCTTCAGTTTACATTAACTCATTCACTTTTTAATGCATTTATTTATAACCAATGAAATACGCACGCATACAAAATACATCATTTCAAGCTTCTGCTTTGCATCATGATAGAAACTCAATTATTTTGCACTGCTCAAATTAATTTCGTATGTACAAGATATTTTGTTTTTGCGTTGCAAAGGGGGTTTTGAACAATACAGATAATAAAGCTAGCCAATATTTTATACTATAACTTAACTGAATTTAACAATCTGGCAACTAAACTCGAAAGTATCATGAAAACAAAAATCCCGTAGTATATTCACGAATGTTGAAGTGGAAGCCCTCGATTCAAAATATGATACTGGGTTTTGTTGTTTTGTACTAAGGGTACTGATATAGTGTACAAAATACAAGTAAAGAAGTAACGTCAGTACGTGGAGTGGAAAAATTGCTCAGTGGTTCTACAGAAAAAGACGAGTCAACTTCTTAACAAAGTCTCAGATTTCGGAGTGAATTTTGACTTTGACTTATGTCTCTTGTACGTTTACCCTCACACTACACGTACTCGAGGAGAAAGTACAAGTGCTTTAGAGATTCTTACTGCTGCCTCTATACCTTTCTGCTTGACATTATATTGTAGACATAGACATAGTTGGGATATTATGCTTATACTTAGAATATTATAGTGAGTCATGTATGTGAGTTGAGTAAGTTGTCTATGTAGATTGCACTAATCCACAGAACAGAAGAATAGTTGAGCATTCAGGATTCAAGTTTAGCGAATGCAGAGAAGAGTGTGATGTGATTTAATTTGGTATTCTTAACTCGTTTACTATATATAACTTAGTAAATCCTCTAATGGACTCTCACCGTATCAAAATATCTCCAAGGTGCATGCAATGAAAATCACTCACTCACTCACTCCTATGCTGGCCACACAATTTCTCAAATCTCCTCAGCCCTTCTACCATTCCACGGATTCTCTTTATATTCTTCTAAAAGTGTCAAGTCAAACCAACCAACTCCACTTGGTCGCAGAGAAAAAGGGCTCAAAGCTTTACTACTTCTTTACTAAGTATATACGGGGAAGTACTAGTGCATGGGGCTTACTGACTATTAAGCTTTGTATGTGTGTATGCTTAATTTTATTCCATGTGCGGACAACTATGTTGGAAGTTTTAACTTCAGCAGGGTATAACTCGGTCAAGACAAGAGGATGTCAGTGCGAATAAAATACACGCCAACAATTCACATGATGAGAAATGCCAACTGACGCCATTCTTTTAATCCTTAACGTCTCAATCTCAATTACTAGTCTCACAGGTATCTAACTTAGATCATTTCTACTTTACCAGATAGGTTATATAATATTTACATGCAAACTGCATAGAATGATCTCTCTCTACAATGTCTAGTATATTCTACAATATAACGAGAATTAACATGAGAAGAATGGGCATATGTGTATTTAATGCATACCGTTTTCATATATAATTATAAATATTATGTTATTACAGTTTGCCTTTAAATAATGTTGGATAAGAAAAAGAATGTTAGTTTCTTGTAAATCTTACATACATATGATGTACTATATGAATTTGTGAAAACCACCATATAAAGTATTGAGGGAACAAGGGAAAATAATAATGAGCATTTTCAAAGTAAAATTCGAACTTACCAATAGAAGATAATAAAACGTTGTCAAGGAATAAGGCAAGTGTGGTCACCAGTACAACTGGCCATAGAGAATCGGGCAACTTTCGACACATTATTTTTAAAAATTGTAAACACACCTGATTCAATAGCTACAGAGTACATTGTATGAAACTACGACCAGATTCGTTGCAGGTAATGAAATGAATGACGAATGTAAACTGTAAACGAGACACTGATATTACTAAAAGAAATTTCACAGACTGCTTATCTTATCTGTATCTACATCATTGATTATCTGCCCATTCCCCAACCCATGGCATTGATCACACAGTTTTTAATAAAATAAACTTCTACTACTACAAATAAATATAATTTAAGGCAAATCTTTGTATCTATGTCTACATTCACACATTTCCGATAGTACCATATTAAGAATCAGCAAGCTTAACGAGTATAAGAGGCAGTGTTTCAATTTCTGTCTTCTTCTCGTCTATTAATCGCGTTTCTTGAAGTAATTTTATGCAAATTCATGTCTGTTGTATATACGTTGGTCCACAAGGGTGGTTCTCCACCGTGAAATTACAATTGCACGAATGATACGATACGAGTGTGTCATATGAGTGGTATATGAGGTGGATGAACCTGGAGCTTGTATAAAAGAACAAGAGTATCTGCCAGCTTTAGAGTTCTGGTGGAAAGTGGGAAAAGATTTAGTGGATTGTGTGCGGTTGGTTGCATACGCCGTAACATGAGATGAACTTATTATTATATATCTTGATGTTATTTGATGAAACACGCCACAGTTTATATATTATGGTATTAGGTTTTCTTTTCCACGCTCAGTGACACATTTATTACGAATTTTGGACAGGAAGACTTACCGACTGTAGTTAACAGCATATTATCCAATAGAAGTGCGATGGCAACGATGACGAGGATAAGTTTGCGAGATTCTCTGCAACCTGCAAACCAGGCGGCACATGGCCACCTGGAGACGACGTCGCCAACCGCTGTCATCTCCCTTCTCGTCACTTCAATTTGATCCTCATCCAACTTCTTCCATCATTCGCCACTCCAACTGCAATCCTAAAATTTACAATATATAAATTCAATTGCACTTTTTACTTCATACCGTTATTCACACAGGGAGGAATAATTATCCACCTATGTAAGAATATTTTGTGAATGGTAAAGTGTAATGGCTGAAATCTACAATATGTGAAAGAATAGTGACAAAATGTTTAAGTGCAAACTTTTCTAACTTTAATTTGCTTTACAGGAATCAGAAAACAACATTTTTGTGATGATTTTACATGCATTTTTATAAAAGACAGTCCAAACTATAATATTTGATGATGTAATATTAAAGTTTTGGTAAAGACAAAGTTAAATTGCTAGCAGTTAGTTCAAACCGTTCCTGTAAATTAAGGTTGAGGACGAAACGAAGAAATTTCAAGTAATTCTTACAATTAGAGACGCTTTATAAAAACAGATTCTAGAAAATAGTTAATAGCAGTGTGATTGAGATACTGTAGGTTTAATTAACCGGCAATTAAAATTAAGACCAATTACACTTATTAGTACAGAGATTTGAAGATTAATTTACTGCTTGGCAAGCTTTATAAGCAATTAGTAAAATATTGCGAGTAAGAAACGCAATTCTATCTGTGTGTTTGATTACAATCTGACTGTGTTCTAGATATTTCTTCGCAAATGACTTCTGCAAAAATTGTGCAGCTGTATAATATTGAAAATTTCAATTGCAGATAATTTACACAGTAATATAATTTTACAGTATACGTTATACACTGTGTACGTTATCCTTGTGAAGAGTTTATAATGAAAATATAAAAAATCTATTCATTGAGATAGTTACGAGAAATTAATTTGGAGCTCAGCCCTACATTCTTCTGGTGGATGATTTTATAGTAGGGTCGCTGGGTTTGACACTAACAAAAACCTGCACTGGATCGCTATTCAGGATAATTGAGCATGAAGAAATAGGTTTT
The DNA here is from genome assembly GCA_019776165.1 of Pogonognathellus flavescens. Taxonomy (NCBI): domain Eukaryota; kingdom Metazoa; phylum Arthropoda; class Collembola; order Entomobryomorpha; family Tomoceridae; genus Pogonognathellus; species Pogonognathellus flavescens. The sequence goes on along the minus strand of JABASD010000699.1, from coordinate 13,221 downwards.
ATCAAAAGCAAATTAAAAAGAGTGCCCAGTCGAGTCCAGACCAACAGCCTTGTCAGAATCAATCTAGGTAATTTTTTTCAATAGTCTCATGTCAAGTCTATTGCTTTCTCTCTATCTATTCTTAATGCTGCACTGTAGTACATAGCTTGGATAAATTTCGCACAAAAGCATTCAAGAGCAAACGTCTGTGCTATACACACATAGCTTTGACTTTCCTTCTTCATTGTTGATTGTACGGCAGACCTAAAAAAAACTACTGAATTCTACAGACCTAACTTAACCAATGTACTGCTGAATTCATTGTACTGATATTTCTACTTCCTTTTATATGGACACAGACACACACAGGTATTGAATTATATCATGTTGGGCTTGTAGCTCTCTCAGACAAAAAATTGAGTAGTTTCTTTATATGTGTACTATTATTGCTCTAGGTCTATGGCTTCCTGGTGATGGACGAAGTTATTCATTGAAATCGACTTTAATTTGCTCGAATACCCGGAAAACATCAACTAATACAGTTCTCCACAAAATTCAATCTTGAAAAAGTGGATACGACATAACTATCAGTGAATGTACAACACCGCTATAGTTATTGTTGCCAGAGAGAAGTGAATATGTACATTATAAATACTTACAATAACTGAATTTGATGAATTTCATTGAAATGAATACAACTTAGGATATTCAATGATATATATATATATATTACTTGGTAAAAAGAGGAATCCTTTCATATATCTACCATTCTTATACCAGAATGTTTGAATCATGGACAATAATTTTCAAAGTGAAGCGAAATTACTCGACAAGTCATTGCATTACACAATTCACATATTTTTGCTGCAAGTTTAAAATAGATGATATAATTACCCCCTGTCCCCTACTATAAACTGATAATTTGCTAGGTAAAGACACAGTAATGCAAATTTGCATTCCCATAATGATAAATCCCAAACTACTTAAAGTATTTAGGTGTCATTTATGGATAACATTATGTACATCAGCAATTATATTACAATGTTATAAATTTCAAAGTGATGCACTTGATTTGATACACCATCCGCATTGAGTCTGATCAGCCAAAGAATTTTTCCAAACATTTCATTTTAAATGTTGAATATTATTATGAATACTATGCATTCACTTTTATAAAATATCATGAGATTTTTGAGCAAACGTTTTATGGAATTATTGCAACCTTCTGTATAGGTTAACCAGTGTAAAATATGCGTAAAAACTTTGGTGGTGAATTTAATTCAATTTGTGCAACATCCAATTATGTTATTGAAGTAAGGTGAGAGAGGATGAGGCAATTCTTAGGAAAACAGCTTTTTAAGGCAGTTATTTCAATAAAACGCAGAGATAAATTTAATTCCACGAGAGTGAGTATCTTTTCATGATTGTAATGTATAATCGAATAAACTGGATTGCTGTAGCCTGCACAAAAGACAATAATGATAAGTACAAGCCCCTCGATGCAGTGCAGTGTAATGTACTTTTATACGAACTCTGTGGCAAGTCGTGAATTTAATGACGTTTATTTATGCTCCAAAGAGCATTGTGGTAGCCTACTGACTTATAACTATAGTCCAAGTCAAGTGAGTGGTTATACGCTTTTTGTGTGAGTCCTGTTGAATTTTATGATCATTGTGATCACCATGGAAAGCATAATAATATAAGTAATGGTGCTACATAAATGCACAGTCTTTCTCATCACTCATCAACATCCCTCTGGATACGTCTATCGCCCATCGCCAGTTTTCCCCAGCTAGCAGTGCTCTTGTGGTAATGGTATAGTCGGATGACTGAATTGATACTGCCTATTATTCACGGTGGACAGATTTGCTTTTAGTTCTCCATCGTGAGGTAGCATTTATCCGTGGTGAAGTGGCAGTAATAAGAGACGATCGGCATCATTTTAACTTCTTCATCAGTCCTTCATTTTTCCTATCTTTTTTAACAACTGGACCGAGTAGCTTGTATAAACTGCAATTGAGTGAATGGTGACTGCAGAAAGTTCAATTATATTATAGAACCTACTAGAGTTATACTATACCACTATTCATTCTATATGTATACCTTTACTTATTTTAGATACACCCGTAGCTGTACATAATATACTACATACAATATGTTGCTAAATACACGGTTCACTTTCACATATATATGTCGCAGTGGTTTAGCTAATTCAGCTCAGGTAATTTTACCAGTAGAATTATTTTTGCAAGAAAACTATAATAATTTTACATTAATAGAAATCATCATTTTGCACAAACGTTTAGGTGTGCATATAATATGTGAATGCAGGGTTTTCTGTGTGTCTGTCCGTCTATCTGCACAATAACTCAAGCAAGGCTAGAGATAATCGTCTCAATTTTATTGTTTGTATTCCGATGTTGCAAGGAAAGGTTAAGTTCAAAGATGGTCAACACTCAGTCATGTCGTCTGATACTGTGACAACATATGTAACAAATGGTGCATCAAAGATTTTTACTTTTATAAAAATATGGGGAAGCTCCACCCAGCAAATAAAATTATTTTTCATTTGAAACTATTTTTAAGACAAACGATAATAAACAAATATTGCCAGTGCTTCTGCTATACGATAAGACATAACGTGCTCATGAAATAACATTTGGATTAGATAGTTTTCTTGTAAAGATATAAGTGCAAAGTACTTTTACTACTTTTGTGCGATTAATAAATGTACTGAATCAGGTAACCCCTATGACATACCGATGCTGATATAATAGTACCTACCCACATAAGTACTTCAGTGCTTGACTTCACCATTGTTCACAATGGGAGTAAAATGATACAATGAATACATATATATATTCTTACACTTACTTTATGATACTTATAGAGATATAGCTAAACAGGTACTTGAACTTTTTCCTTTTATTAGCAGACAAATTTCACGTTCGTTTTTCGTTTTCTTGTATAGTCTGCACATTGTTAGAAGGAACATAACCAAAGTTAGCTTTGTCTTGTTTCCCTAAGCGCAATGCCTTTAGGTCTTCCGCATCACTGTGCAAGACTAATGATAATCTTTCGTCGCTTTGTCCAACCTACTAAAATATAACTTAGGATTTTCTAGAAATTACGTGATATAAATATATTTTGTACAAATACTACAGATAGCGTTTTCTCATATGTCGATGACATAGTATACTTTTCTCAGTTTCTTCCTACACGGTGGCATCAATTTCAGTTAAGTATTGTGTGTGATGTGCTGGACCGTAGTAATTTCACGAGAAGTAAAGAGAAGATATTTAGTACAAATACTAGACTACATTTCTACAAGAAAGACATAAAGAACTTTCCCTATTCTGTTCCTTTAGTTTTTGTAACATAAATACTGTGTTCCTATAAATTTTCTAACCAGACTTGTTCACTAGTATTATGCGATTGTGTGACTTGATTCTTTTGCAGGAGCTCATCTGTCGTGTCAAGAATCTTGTTCATTGCTTCCATTCCAGAAGGCAGAAAGGAAAAATAGTGCGGACTACTCGGAGACAGTGGGAGAAGATAGGGCATGCAGACATGAGACAAAATGGATGAAAGTCACCTTCACACACAAAGTACATAAACAGATAGAAAAGAGATGAGTGTGTTTGCAGAAGTAAAAGAGTGAAGGTGGATATGTGAAAGTGATGAGGAAAGTAAAGTGAAGTTGAGTAGTTGGTCAGCTCATTTCTCGCTTCAGTTGGCTCGTCTTTACAACAGACACGAGAGAGAGAGTTTTAGATACACAACTCAAGAGTCTCCTTTGCCCACCACTCGTTTGGCTCAAAGAGTCCGAGTGATCTGATCGCAGTCAGTTAAAACCAAGAAATTCTACTCATCGTCTAAAGCCTCTTCTCCTGTAGTGTATTAATACCTCGCGTACTCCTATTTTACACGAAAAACACAGTCAGACCAAGAGCGAGAGAACATGTCATCTCCAAGACTACCAGCACCACCAGCAAAGGCAGCAGCAGCAGTAGCTGAAGAAAAAGAAGAAGTGGAAGAAGAAGTAAAAGAAGAAGGAAGATTCTACAAGAATAAGTACCCCTACATGAGAACTCTTGTGGAAAACTAGTCTCTTGTGTATGTCCTTTCTATGTCACGGGTATTTTCGGGTTGTGTGTCTCTCTCTCTATAGATTGTGTTGCTGCATTGTTGTTGTGATTTGCTCTTCTCATGCCATTTCAGTCTCTATCTACTGATGCTCTACTGCTAAGAACTTGGTAGAGGACACAGATCACACACAATGAATGCGATGGACGGATCAGAGATCTTCTTTAACAAATTTCTTGTCTTTCACCTTCACGTGCATCTAAACAGACGTTACATGAAAGTGTACAAGACTCAACAAGAGGACACAATCCAGATGACGAACGAGATGGAGAAGACTCGCAGCAGTGTATTATGTTCTCTTACTACAACCAACAGACTACCACGTCAAGCAAAATCTCAGTTTCAGTGTTTCCAAAGATACCGATAGCGATAAGCTTATGTGCAGCATTATCCAGTAGAGTCTCAATACTCTTTCGACTGCTACTACTACTACCACTACTACTACTGCTACTATACATGACAATCACAATATGTGTGTGAGAAAGAAAGAGAGAGTGTACACACACTTTTACTTGCTTACACAGAGAGTATGCAATGCAAGTAGTAGTCGTCGTAGTACTTTACTTGCACTGGCACTCTCCCCATGTATGTTCCAAGTTTTACTACGGATTTGTTACCTTTTTTCGTATTAGCTGTGTGTGTGGCTCAGAATGTAGTAAGTACTGTGTATATATCCTTCAACTGATCGATTTTTTCATTCTCAGCAATCCAAATCAATGAGCCATCCGATTCCAAGAGGCTGTCTAGTTTAAAATCTACGTTTTCTTTTATAGCTGTATATAGAATGTCGCTGGATACTTATGACGAGAGATCATACTCCCCCGTCCAATTGCACTATAGCATTTTTTCATTTACACACTTCATTATTTATTATAAGCACTACATTTGTACTTTTACATTATTATGTACATGAGAAATGTTCGGAAAGGAAATTCTTTCACGGTTCGAATATACATATATACAGCTAAATGCACTATAAGCGCCTACACACTCTTTAGTGCAATAAAATGGGAGCTATAAATAGAAGTAGTAATTTCAAATGTTATTGGCAGACATTACATGCAGTAATGCAATTCAAAATGAGATCGAGAGAGAATTAAGCGATGGGAATTTAATATGAAGTGTTAAAATGGGATTATGGCTTATGAAATAAAGTCATAAAGAGAAGAATGCTATTTGAGGACAATATCTGTATATAAGGAAATTATTTTTATGCGTAAATTTGATAATAAAAATATTTTTGTGGTAATTTTGGTGTTGACATGCTTTCTCGCATCTTAAACAAATCCTACAAGTGTGAAGCGAGTAAGCGTATAATTGAATGATGTAAATTGCGAGCAAAGCAAGAAATGAACAATGTATGAACAACACTGGTGAGAAAGCATAATTTTAGTTGTCACTTTTACATAAATCATACAACTTGGAGATCTTTCTGTTTCCATTTAGTCAGAGAACAGATAAAATATTATTTCATTATTTGCGTGTTTCCTTTCCTCGCGAAAATTTTGTGCGTCATCTTCACAGAGAATAAATGAAGATTCATTTCATATTATGAACAAACTGAAACACATTTCAACTTTTGCAGAAACTGAGACCAGGCCGATAGAGAAGACTCGTAGTGTAGAAGTGATTGTGCTAGCAAAGAAAGTGACAAGACAAGTCGAACTTCTATATAGACCATTTATTCTTACTTTTCTATAATGCTGAACTAGATATATCCGTCTAGTCATCCTATCTATATACACAGGAGATATATTCTAGTAGAAGCATGTTGTAGTATAATATGATGCTGTTTACTACTTATTGTTAGGTATACTACATAATGTAGTTGTAGGAAATAAATGTAATAAATGTAGTACACTACGTACAACCCTCCGGTTGTATTTTGTATATTAGGGTGTAAATTGTATTTAGAAGAGTGATGTTATATTAAACAGATATAACATCACTCTTCTGCAGAATATTTATATATCTACAGATAAAGGGTATTTCTATATACCTCTATTGTATTTTATGTATTACACGAAGTGTTATACGACCATGAGAAGAAGCGATGGAGTCCATAGACACGACATAAGTGAATTTCATTCTCAATTTTGCATCTTACTCAGTAAGCAATCTGGTTTGAGAGTTCTTCTTATAATTGCTTGACACTTTCATCACTAAATTCAATTTTCAACAGGCGAACTCAACTGAACTGAACTACTGACTCCAGTTCTTGGGATTCCCAAGGTAATTAACAATTTCTCGGCTCGATAAAGAATAGCTTGCCATTTAACTCTTAAACCTACACTTGACTCCCCAACTCTCTCTCTCACCCAGTTAACACTTCACTCCTACTGCTGTAGTCATATTATGTACTTTGTCCTGTCTATCTGGTTTTGATCCTCCCGACCCAACCGACGGTTTCAAGTAAGAGATGTTTGGTTTGTACTACTTAGGTATATACTTTATATTCTCCAAGTGTAATAGAACAGAAAGGATTTTCCCTGTGGATTGGATTACGTTGATTACTTCCATTTAGCCCCAGCAGATGTGTACATCCTCTCATTACTACAAATAAAGAGATGTTCATCTGTGCGAATGTCTTTAAGTGTGCTTGTCATGTCTCAACTTCTGCCACATAACACAACACATCCATTAACTACTTTCTTATTGTTAGCGAGCTGTACAGCTACGACGCACTTAGACTCGTAATTATATAAACCTAGGTGTAGACTCTATCTGTTATATGGAATCCCTAAAAGAATTGTCACAATTACAGGGAAGGCATTTGTACATTTGTGCATACCTACACCGCACCGTTCTAGTTAAGAAAGCCCCAATGGCTGTGTGTGATTTTCAAAAAAAATTAACCTAACGTAACTTACTATATTACTTAAGGTTGATTTTAGTTGAAGTGACAGCAATATAATATGAACGGTCATTTTAACTGGGTTTAATCAATATTTACAAGTAATACATCTCTTGCACTGAATTAATTGAATAATACAATATTGACTGTCATGCCATGTCTCTTGAGAACTACATCTATATTTAAATGATTCTATTGTGCATATTATGCACATGTAATATATACCTAGCCTACTAAACGTATCTAAACTGAGCGAGTCTTCTGGTTCTGACGCTCCTTTCCTTTGTTAATAAACAATCGGAATTTATTCGCTGAAAGCAATTAGAGAGACGTCTGCGTATCATGTCAGAGTAGTAAATGAAGAAAATGATTTCACAATTACTCACAATCAGTACAATGCCAATTTACTCTTCGTCAATTCTTCTGTTCAGTCATACCGAATTTATTAGGCACCTACTACCCAAGAAGGTAAGTACATAAGAGGTCGAGGATAGAGACGCGTTTGCTACAGAGTTTAGTAACCTAAAGTTACCAATTAATAAAACTTAATAAATGTCCAACCATCGCAGTTAGACACATTCACTTTCATCAACGTTTAGCCCTACCCGAGATCTAACTATTGGGTTTTAGTTAATTGACTAAAAAAATTTAATTGGCTAAAAACTTCTTCGTATTGCAACCTCAAACTGAAATTAGTTTTTAATTGATAGACATGAATAAAGTGCGCAGTTTGCAAACCATATGTGATGATATTATGAAGTCAAATTTTTCTCATTTCGTTTCAGACTGGAGAGTTCTCTATACTAATAACCACTTTTACAAATGCTCACTAATGAAATTAGAAATGGAAAGTCTGAGAAATAAATTTTTAGAATAGCTGTAATTTATTAATAACTCAATTATACTACCTTACATGTACAGATATTTTCACATTTCAAACAGTTTCCATTTCCAAACGCAAAACTCATTAAATGTCACTCTCTGTGGCATCTCATCATCAAATGCTTTAATAGTAAAGCACGATGTAAAATGCCTTTGCTAATTAGTTTCCCCCTCTCTCTCTCCCTCTCTCGCTGATAAATATTTCAAATTTTCGTTTTAAATTACCGAAAGAACATTTTCACTACCTAGGTATGTGTTAAAATGACATGTGATTTACCTATGATAAAATGGTATTTGTAGTGAAATGCTGCCAGTAGAAAGTATACTGTGTTCGTCAAAGCATGCATTAGGAAATTGAGACTGAAAGTACATATAAAGTTTTTATTAGAAATTCGACAGAATAATACAGATGAGTTTCATTGTTTATTCTTTGGTAATTGGTAATTATGTGAATCTGTCTTACCAGAGAATAATATCTACTTTAACAGAATTTGTGTCGAGGCTTGTGTACACAATGAGGGGCACAGAAAGGAGAAACAGCAAAGTTATGTATCATAATACATACTCGTACACACACAGAGCCACATCCTATCTATCTCTCTCATGCATTCAACAAGTTTGGTCAAAGTATCCTTATGTAAGTATTATTTTCGATAAACTTGCATGTACAGATTATACCTACAATGTACATTTGCTATATACATCATGCAGTTTGAGAATGTATGCGCATAGATATTCCCTTCAAATGGGGAGAAAACGGGAGCATTAAAAGTAAATTAGAATACCACAGCGAGTAGCAACTCTTATTTAGTAAGTGCATACTAATGTGTCGCGGGTACCTTTTATAGTTCCATTAAAACATTAAATCAGTCCTGTCATTTCTCTAATTCAAGTTGCTCAGCAATTAAACATATTTTACACCTCGAGTGGAAGTGATACATATGCAAAGGATAGTTCCGCTCCATATTTTAGGAACCGCATCCACCAAATACCCGAAAGATAAAACCCACAAACGAGCAGCACTTGGAAAAACCTGACAAAGTAAAACCCGCCCGCAACGACAAAAAGCCATTAACTGAAAATTTATACATCTCAAAACATTTCTTAACTAATATGAGAAATAAAATGCAAATTGATTAAATTGTACAATATGCGTTTATCAATCAAAATTTTGTTAAACTAACATTAAGAAAGTTAGTTCATTCTGTTAGGTCTTATTTTACTAGGAAAGAAGAACCCAAAAATGCTCAACCTCCAAAAATTTATTTTAAGACCCGTACCAGAAATATTAAAGGATAGTACGGGTAACCACACTATCCTCTAATAATGCACGCTTAATGTTAAAATTCGTAGTATGTTTTCACTCATAAAATAAAATAAAATAAAGTGATACGTCTTGTATGTGTATTTCAACACTACGGCTAGTACGGCTGTGTTTTACTTTACTAGATAGATGTTTGCTTTGCAAACTGTAGGAGCGTACAACGCAGTAGTAAAATTTAGACTTCGGAACGGGTTGGGTTCGTGTCGAGCAAACCCAACCCGAAATTTACGGGTTGGAGTCAAAACTTTTGCTGGTCGGGTTAGGTTTGGACGACGGGACCAAACCTTTCGGGTTTACCCGAACCCGAAAGTTTTGGTCGCAAAATTAAACGCAAATTCAAATAATTAGTTGTATACCTTAAGCCAGACTATATAGTGTTTTTTCTAGAGTGCTAAAGTTGAAAATGTTAATTATTCTATGGACGTCAGCACGCATTTTACAACATTCCATAAATTTTTTGAATAATTGCGGAAAGTTGCCGCTAGTTCGGTTGTGGCAATATCCACTTTCTTAGCACACGTTTGAAAGTACATATATGACGCTTTAATTAAATTCCTCGGGAATGAAGCATGGGTGTCGGAACCGTGTGGACATGGGCAAATGTCCCTACATGAATTTTGCCGTGAGGACATTGCTAACAAAAATCACTAAAAAATTCTAATATATGAAGGTTGTGATCAATTGAGAAATGGGCTAACTAAACAATTTTTACGTTAGCTCCTCCGAAATAATACTTTTCTGCTCTTAAATGGCAAAATATATGCAAAAATTTTATCGCAGTCTTAATGTGAGTTCTTGTTGAAAAAAATGTCAATTTATTATTATTATAATTTAAATATGTTGGTTGAATGTTTGTTAGAGATGTGGTATTTGTACTGAAACAATTGAATATATTTTATTACTAGTACCTACCAATACAAGGAAACAAATATTCGGGGTAGAAAATGTTATAAAATCTAGTTTAACCACAATATTTTGAAATAATTATTTTTCATTAAAAACGGAATTTAAGAAAGTTAAACGAAAGGATTAGTTTCGGGTCGGGTTATATTTTTTCCCTTAAAACGGGTTCAGGTTTTACAATTTTCGGGTCGGTTTCGGGTCGGGTTCGAAAAATCGTGCCCGTTCCCAAGTCTAGTACATTTGTAGTCTGTTTGTTTTCTGTTTCACGAGGAAAATCGGAAATAAAACGGATCTTGTCAGCACAGCTAAAGTTTGTTGGTTTTAATTTAAGTTGTGTTTCAGAGTCTCAACTATCACTTCGTTGTAACCTGTACCCCAAAATGTAATAATTACTTTCTCTCATTTTACTTTCCACTCTTCAATAAATTGCCATCGATTTTTAATAGAGTTGTTGCTGTAGTTTTAAAAGTAAAACTCGTTGATTGACATAATATTTGTACTACAAACCAACATTACAGTGTTTAATATTGAGAATGAATAAATCAAAATGTCACATGAATATGTAGATAGAAAATTGTAATTACAGAAGCCTTAACAAGAATGCTAGTCAAAAATACGATTTATTGTGTTTACTTTTACAACTACACGACGAATCAAATTATCAAGGACTTAATGAGTTTTTGTCGTCAAACATTTATTCCCAAACGACTGCGAGACACTCATTTTTAATTTTCTAAACAAACCACGGAGATGTAATGAAGGAAATCTTGGATAGATTCTCTAGTGAAAATGTGAACGACAGAAAAATGTCATATACAGTATCACTAAGTATTTTGGCCTGAATTCATATAAACTGAATAGGATTTATAAAAAGAGTGCAGAATTACATGTCTACAAATTATATTGGCGTATTTAGAGGATAACATGGAGTCCCTCGCTCCACACATTCAGAAAAAAGGTTAACAGCCGAAGGCCACACATAAAGTCTTTATTTTCATCTTTATGTTCCTCAGAGCGATCATATCACCCCAGATTTGAATCCTAGATACGCCAATGAGTATAAAACTTGCACATAAAAAATACGAACAATCCAGAGCAAATTTCCTAGTGTCTCTCAGAGTAAAGTGCAAAGTTTAAATGAAGGATGTGGAAAATGATGACAATTCAAAAATTAATATCTGAGAGTTACGAGTGTGCATTTGCATGTCTTGTCTTGTATCTATAGAATAAAGGATGAAATTGAAAGTCACAATTCCTTCCTCCGAACTTTCAGTAAATTCCTGCTTTTTGGATGTGAGCTTAAAGCATTATGCTATTATGCATTGTACTTGTGTGTCTTTATGATAATCTTAGGCTTTAGCTTTCATCTTTAATAACGGTACGTACTACTCGTCTGAAGAGTTGTTTTGCCATTCATGAATATCACATGCATTGAAGAGCACTCGGAAAGAATATATACGTGAGTTGTGCATATAGATGTATTGTAGCGTAAATTGTACATCTTTTCAGCCTTAACAAGTGACTTACTTACCAACTCTCAACTTTCGAGGACTATTACTGTATTGAGAGTACTGTGTGAGCAAGCTTTAAGAACTGATGACGTTATGTATTACTTATGGAAGGCAGCAGGTAGGTACCTTATTATAAATACAAAGGCTAATTCGTATTAACCAGCTAAAAGGTTCCTTTTCCTAGTTCAGCCATAATAGACTCTCCTGTATAGTTTAATCTCCACAACCCGTATCATAATCCATTAGCTTTGTCAATCAATTTCTTCATAACAGAACGCCTTTGAAAGTGTATAAAAATAATTGCCAACCGTATTATATGTATGTGATCAAACCAACGAATTCTTAGAATGATACATAGAGACAGACCTACCAAATTATGCCTAAATAAATAACCATATTATTTGTAATAATAAATAAATTCAATAATATGTATTCATCGTTTGTTTTAAGATTTCTGTCGTACAATTATGATATGATAACCGTAATAGACTCAGAATTGAACAATTTTTACACACTGAAAAATTAAATTAGAAGGTTTGAAATGAGATTTATATAAGAAGATAAATATTAATGAGATAAATAATGACTAATTTTAAATGTGAAAAACTAATAAATAATTGAAACTTATAGATATTGATCTTTAACTGAAAGAATTTATATTTATAATTTCATTTTATTGTTGCACCTAAACTAATTTAAAACACAAATTATATCATGAACTAAATAAAACAGGAAATCGGTATGTTGGATCATTTAGATTTCACCGTAAAAAAGGACACACAATCAACACAATGGGCGTAGAGTTTTTAATATTTCATAATTAAGCATAAACTACAAATTAGATTTTTAAAGCACGAATATGAAATATATCTTGCACATATAATGCATGAAACGGTATTATAGGCATAATAACAACAATTGTGAGTAAGGTACAGTATTTTTGACTCTTTTTATTTTGAAACGCTAAAGGACTCAGAAAGGTTATAATGATGTTATATTTAATTTTTTTAAATTACAAAATCTGTGATACTTAATTATAAATAGTATAAAATGCTTAAATAAAGAGTATCGTAATCGTAAGTTAAGATACATATAAAGAAAATAATAAATAGATATTACAAAGACGAAGAGAAGACAAAGCTTTAAAAATCAATATAATTTTCTCCATAGTAAATACTGTCAACTTACCTTTAGAAATTGAATTCGCTTGAAAACTTTGTTCTCCATTTTCATGATTCTGTCAATCTGTATGCCATTCTGCCATATATATTGGATATACTACAGATATCGCACTTATATTCATCAGAAAACAATGTATTCTTATAATTCGGAATATACAGCCTGTATATAAGCAAACACATGATACTGCTTGTTATGGGTGATGAGAGGACTTAATGAGTGAATTTCTAGTAAAAACGTTGTTGAAACATTGTACAATTATGATTGAGTGGTTTACTCATTACGGAAAGTCAAGATAGTGGTTTGACGATGTACAGGAAAATCAAGAACATGTTTCTTTTGAAAATGATAAATGGAGCATTCTGCTTGCACTTCTACTTGGACCATTGATTGATTCTTGCGTATTTACTTATTAATAAAAGCAACGTATGTGTAGAGAAAAG